>JXCR01030474.1:74235-85493 GCA_002079205.1 Phalaenopsis hybrid cultivar | reverse complement strand
GAAGAACCGAAGTCCTCTTATTGAAAGTTGCAGTGAAAAGAATGGGAGTTTTCGTAACTTCGAAGCAAGATCCTGGCTAGGTCGATGAGTTTTCATAACTTTTGAGCAAGATTCTTCGTCAAAAGTGAGAAGTGGAAGAGGAATAACTCCATGCGAGGCAAACGATCTGTTTTGCACGCTGCAAGAAGAGTTCAAGATCGAATAGGTACTCTTGTACGCCGTGATCCCGTCGTTGGCTTCCTAGCTAGCTTGAATCAAGAGTATATCGCGAGGTTCGGTCATGTAGCCAATAGTTTCAGGTGAAACCGGGACAGTGGAAGGGACAAAGTCGTCGTTCAGGATCACGAGCGATAACTTTGGATGAGAATTGAAATCGTTCATTGTTGCTTGTATGATCCATAAATCAAAGCTACCAATAGAGGTGCAGATCGACGAATTTGAAACAACGACAAGAGAGATGAAACCCTAAAAATCTTTGATACCATGTAATTTTTTTGAAAAGAAAAAAAAATAATCCTCTTCAATTTCGTAAGACTCGTTTACAAGACATGTAACAGAGGAAGGCTACAAAATTAAGAAAGCCACAAAATTAGTCACAAAATCCGCATGCTTTAAAAATGGAAATAGAAATTACCAACAATAGATAATTCGAAAAGTAGAAACTACATAAAATATTAAATAATGAAAAAAGAAGTTACCGAAAGCAAAAATTTCTTAAATTCCGACAGGCATAAACCTTAATCTTGAATACACTTGNAAGCCACAAAATTAGTCACAAAATCCGCATGCTTTAAAAATGGAAATAGAAATTACCAACAATAGATAATTCTAAAAGTAGAAACTACATAAAATATTAAATAATGAAAAAAGAAGTTACCGAAAGCAGGAATTTCTTAAATTCCGACAGGCATAAACCTTAATCTTGAATACACTTGTGCTGACCTCACTTTTGGCGGAGGTCTAGTCTCTCCTTTTTGATAGCCTAGGTTCTAGACGTAGGACTTTCCTAGAAAACTAGCAACGGAGCCCTCCCCGTTAGAAATTCGGAGCTTTTCTTTGCTCGATTTGATGTTCCTCATGGTAGTTTTTGATCTCTAGCATTTAGTAGGTGGGGCTACTGTGAGGGAGCTCAAGGAGAATCCCTATAGGACTGTTGGCCTTAAGATTGACTGTACGGGTTGATCTAGCGTCGTCGCACTCTGCACCATCCTGTTTAATTGAGCTCACACCGAAATTTTGCCAGGATTCAGGTCGTGACGCGTTTTCGTCCCGATTGTCGACGAGGTTGCCTAAATGACTTCGGTGGACAAAACGGACTGCGCTGACGCGTCCGGAACGTCGATTTTGCCTAGGGGGGACGTTCGTTTCACTACGACGACGNTTGGCGGAGGTCTAGTCTCTCCTTTTTGATAGCCTAGGTTCTAGACGTAGGACTTTCCTAGAAAACTAGCAAAGGAGCCCTCCCCGTTAGAAATTCTGAGCTTTTCTTTGCTCGATTTGATGTTCCTCATGGTAGTTTTTGATCTCTAGTAGGTGGGGCTACTGTGAGGGAGCTCAAGGAGAATCCCTATAGGACTGTTGGCCTTAGGATTGACTGTATGGGTTGATCTAGCGTCGTCGCACTCTGCACCGTCCTGTTTAATTGAGCTCACACTGAAATTTTGCCAGGATTCAGGTCGTGACGCATTTTCGTTCCGATTGTCGACGAGGTTGCCTAAATGACTTCGGTGGACGAAACGGACTGCGCTGACGCGTCCGGGACGTCGATTTTGCCTAGGGGGGACGTTCGTTTCACTACGACGACATGTTTGGGGAAAGATGCACAATTAAATATTAATTATAACAATAAATGATATATTATTATTATTATTATTATTATAATAATAATTAAGAATTTATAATCCATTAAACCTAAATCTATCTCCCCCCCTTTTTTTTATTTCTCGATCCCGTGGGCCTCAACCCTAATTCAGCTCGTTCGGTTGCCTGACCCGCTCCTTCCTGTGCCATTGGAGTCTCGTTCTCGCGATCGCCTAGCGCTGTGNACCCTAATTCAGCTCGTTCGGTTGCCTGACCCGCTCCTTCCTGTGCCATTGGAGTCTCGTTCTCGCGATCGCTTAGCGCATGCAAGACGATCCCGCAGACTAACCATCCCTCGAGCCATTTACGATCTTTCGATCGTTCCTTCTCCTTCTCTCGTCTATATTAAGCTCTACTTAGAGCATTTCAGTGGGCCGAAAAATCTCTNCTTCTCCTTCTCTCGTCTATATTAAGCTCTACTTAGAGCATTTCAGTGGGCCGAAAAATCTCTGAGGGAGGGAAAACTCTGCCAAATTTCTTTCTCACATTCTTCTTTAGTTCCTAGTGCTTGGGTTGGTTTCCTCTTGCTGTTGGAGAGGAGTTTAGGCTGTGAAGTATTTTTCTGAAATTTTTTTACTTTGGTTCTGCATTAAGGAGGTACCTTCTCTCCCCCCACCCCCGTGTCTTGCTTCTTTTCGGTTTTCCCTCTGTCGAGCCCTTGAGCTTGGTGCTGTGGATGGCATAGCATGCTAGGGTGATATCGCACCTATATTTTTGAAATATTTTTTACTCAAGCATCTAGAAATAGAATTGTGAGCATGTTCTAGGGGTNTATCGCACCTATATTTTTGAAATATTTTTTACTCAAGCATCTAGAAATAGAATTGTGAGCATGTTCTAGGGGCCAGTTATGGTTATTTGTTTGAATCGATAAAAGCAGAGCATGTTATTAGTTGATTTCCCCTTTTCTGCTTGAAATATTTGGAAGTATTATGGATGTAGCCTTGAAATGAGATTTGCTCCTCTAGAATACATGTTGGAATGCACTGGAAAGCTTTTTGTTACTATCAATCTTGCTTAAAATGAATACTAGATAGTTCACTTTACTTTTCATACATGTATGAGGCTCGGTTTAGCTCATGTGGCTTTCCCTTACTCGAAACGCATGCTATCAGAAAATTTATTTAATTTAAAAATCTCTGTAACTTGTTTTGAGGGCTTGGTTTAACTCCTCGTGAGACATCTTCTCTGCTCAAATATCTGTTAGAAATTGTTTCATGCTTGAAATAGTTAGGTTGGTGGTCCAAATATGTTCTCTATGTTGTTGTTCTTATTTAAGATGTATATTGGCTCCATATCTTGATGTTTCAAAGGCATGCGGGTTGTTCCTTGGCTTTGGATGGCTCGGTTTTACCTTAAGCTAGCTGGAGTTTTAAATTCTGTTGAGATTTGGCTTTTGGTTTTTGTTCAAGCTTTGTCCTAACTACTCGAACTTTACTTCTGGGCCTTGAAGGGTTCGGTTTGCTGGCCTTAGCTCCTATCCGAGAGCCTGTTTTTGGTGTTTGTTCCTGCCCCTACTCAAGAGCCGTGGGAGGGTGCGATTTTATTTGCTTTAACCCCTGCTAGNGCTTTTGGTTTTTGTTCAAGCTTTGTCCTAACTACTCGAACTTTACTTCTGGGCCTTGAAGGGTTCGGTTTGTTGGCCTTAGCTCGTATCCGAGAGCCTGTTTTTGGTGTTTGTTCCTGCCCCTACTCAAGAGCTGTGGGAGGGTGCGGTTTTATTTGCTTTAACCCCTGCTAGGGGCTCGGTTTTGGCATTTTATGATCATTTTTGGCTTAAAAGCGCGTACTGTGAAGAAATTTATTTTGATTTGGAAGAGTTCCATAGCTATTCTTGTTTGAAACATGTGGTAGTTCTATATTTTGATATTTTGAGGGCATGAAGATGTTTCTAGCCTTTATTTTGGCCTGAGTTTGAGCCTTAGCTGTGGCTCGGTTTTACTCTGGTTGGGAGGTCGGTTTTGTCTCGTTCTGCCCCTACCCGAGAGGTAGTTTGGGTGTGGTTTTACTGGCTTTAGTTCCTACCCGAGAGTCTATGTTTGTGCTTTATATTTGTCCCTACTAGAAAGGCTTGGTGGTTGTCCTGAGCTGCTTCCTATCCCTACTCGTGAGACATACTAAAGGCTCCTTAATTGGATTTAGTCCTACTGGCTTTAGTTCCTACCCAAGAGTCTATGTTTGTGCTTAATATTTGTCTCTACTAGAAAGGCTTGGTGGTTGTCCTGAGCTGCTTCCTATCCCTACTCGTGAGACATACTAAAGGCTCCTTAATTGGATTTAGTCCTACTGGCTTTAGTTCCTACCCAAGAGTCTATGTTTGTGCTTTATATTTGTCCCTACTAGAAAGCCTTGGTGGTTGTCCTGAGCTGCTTCCTATCCCTACTCGTGAGACATACTGAAGGCTCCTTAATTGGATTTAGTCCTTCTTGTTGGGACTTGAACTACTTGGATGGTTGTTGGTGGATTAAATTAGTCATCTCAAAATGATGGTTATGTTTTGCACTCTCTTATGTATATCAAAGGTCCTCATGTAATTGATTTGGGTTGCCTTGGCTGTGAGCCTCTTTTGGCCTTGTTTCTTACCTTGGCCGTGAGCCTCTTTTGGCCCTGTTTCTTACCTTGGCCGTGAGCTTTAGCAGCCGCTCCTCGCTGCCTTGAGCCGTGAGCCTTATCAGTTCCCCTCCTTTCCTTGATCGCCTAAACTGTGAGCCTTAGTAGTTGCCTTCCTTGTGGGTTGCTTTGGCCGAGAGCCTTAGCTGTTGTTCATCTCTTTTTGAGCCTGATCGTGAGCATTTATGTGGTTTTAACCAGATGATTTCATGCTTATTTGATATAAGGAGCTTTTAATTAAGTCTGGAATTGGATGGCTTTAATGTTGGCATGATTTTGGAAGTATAAATCGTACCTGAGTTAGTTTCCTTTTGTTCGAGTTGTGAAGTTTGAAAGACATTGAAATTTTATTTCGGGAGAGCATATGGTTGATATAAATTGAATTTATAAAGGATGTTTCGGGAGTTTGACATTGTAGTTGTGATATCATTTGAGCGCAAGCTTGGGTGTGTGTGGATGAGTAGCCAGTGGTGGAGCCATGTATACAGNTAAAGGATGTTTCGGGAGTTTGACATTGTAGTTGTGATATCATTTGAGCGCAAGCTTGGGTGTGTGTGGATGGGTGGCCAATGGTGGAGCCATGTATACAATTGTCACATTGACTTGGGCCCGTTTTGATTCAACCGAGACAAGATTGGGAAGAGATACCCTCCAAATGAGAAAGTGATATCCTTTCAGATTGATTCAAGGATCATGGGCCCTCCTCTTTCAGGTCTTTTCGTCATGAGTTTTGAGGGCTGATTCATCCTCCTTTCCGATGTTTTAGGTGGATCAGTGACTCCTCTCTCTCACCTCATTTTTGTTCTTTTTTTCTTTGCTTCTTGGTTCGATTTTCGATGCTTATGTCCGATGCATAAGCGTCCACGTATAGCCTTTTGCTATACGTGAAACTATCAAGCAAAATCGCAAGTAGTTCGATTTTGTTTTGGGACTTAGGGCGGTGATGACAAAGACACACCGGTGATAGAGCAAAATGATGCTTCATCCTAAGACTTCGGGACACACCCCTACGGACCCGGTGAACCTAGGATCTCATATCATTCAACAATATAAGACTTGTGGGAGTTGACCCGTACCTTCTTAGGTTGTTGGAGGTTCTACGCCCGACAGCGTGATCAACTCGTGAACAACTACACTCTTCAAAATTGATAAAAAACAAATATGACAAAAACAAATACACCTTTTTCTAAACAAAAATATATTTTTCGTTACAAACAAAATTGATACAACCCTGTTTTGTATGTCTAAAATCTATGTGCATGCTAAAAATATAAATTTTAAATACATTTTAAACATTGGTTGTCCACCTGTGATTACCTGTTTGGGCTAAGAAGTACTCTCCTAAGTTAGGTTCGATAAGACACCCTTCTAGTTGAGTGGCGGGTTTTATATATCTGGATGACCGAGTAGCCTTCGATGACCCTCGAGTACAAACATATATCTGAGCCTAGCTCCGACCCGAGTGCTTGCGGTCCCATCTTTTCGAACTTTTTCATATGTTTTATTGAAATTTTTGGACAAAACACTCGTGGTCTTTTCTCCGAGATTTTCTCGAAATTTTTGATGATTTTATTTGAATTGTTACCCTTCGATTTTCTCGAGCTTTTAGTCATGGATTATTCGTTGATTTTTCCCGAGTTTTTCATCGTGGGTCATTTACCGTCCTTTCTCGGGCTTTCTGGGTGACGTTTCTTTTCTTCCTTGCTCTCGTTTATATAATGCATTTCAGTCTATTTCTTCAATTTTTGTTATTTGTAACTGTTGCATCAGCTACACCTAAGGAACAGCGGATCCCCCAGGTATGCAGGTTTGCTTTATGTTTACAGCATGTTACTTTCTCGTAATCACTTTCCTATTGTACCGTCTACTTTATATTTACACCGCATGTTATACTGTTCTCTTTACTGCATACTCTACTGCTTGTCTTGTGCTACATACTCTACTACCATTCTATACACTGTATAACTTCAACCTGTCCCCTAAAATGTTTAAAGAACTACAACCATAGAGCTGCTTGATTTGACATCATAATCTGACACCCTAGAAAACTTAAACTCGTAATGATAAGGAGCTTGGAGCTAGTGCGGTGGGCAGCACGACATCTTCAACAGCAGAACATGTCTTCCCCAATTAACCATTCATTCCTTAGAATTAAACAACAATTCATAGGATTTCGAGGTTGTTTGTCTAGTGCAATATAAATCCTCAACTTTTCGTTAGACATTTGTATAGTTCTAGTATGCAATCTAAGCCCTAACTCGTTTTAGGATACTGAGGTCGTCGTTCATCATGACCTAAATCCTCATATCTTTCAGGCTGTTTGTGTGATCGTTTCATACGAATGTAAACCTTAATTAAATAAAATTGGCAGGATGAAACACTTGAATAATTTCTCCTCAAAACTGAAGTCACCGAGGTTCTCATTCAGATCTGTGACATCCCCTGGTTCTTCCTCCTTTGGATTCTACAATAAATGTTCCAAGTTTGAACAATTCCCCTTTGCACACCTCTTTGTCCGATTTCGTTGAAAAATTCTATCATTTACCTCCTTGAAGATAATTTTTCCTGATTTTTATCGAGAGTATTCTTAGGTGACTACGGTTGTCTAAAATTTAATTAACTATAGGGGCTTGCCCTTACAGGAAGCTTTTCCGAACTCAGCTTAAAATAAACCCTATTTAATTTCTCATATTAAATAGGAAAACCTTGTCATCAAATAAAACGTTCGCAGACCAAACGGATGTCATATCTTTCTTAGTTTATTTGATCGAGCCTCACCCTCAAGTATTGTGTTTACNGCAGACCAAACGGATGTCATATCTTTCTTAGTTTATTTGATCGAGCCTCACCCTCAAGTATTGTGTTTATCCTTCGGGATAGATGCAAGATTTGAGGTAAAACGCTCTTTCATTTAAACTATGAAAAATATGGGGTCAGTTTGATTTTCATATTTTTCTAAACTGAAATCTATATGTAAATTAAACTTGCTTCCGAAGCGAGCAATAAGATTTCAATTCCGGTGACCGACAGCTTCCCACGGGCAACTCCCCCAACTTTTTCTTTTAGTGCCGACAACTTGCTATTCGAATGCGACGATCTTAGGTCCTTGCAACAAATGGATAGCAGTCTATTTGGAATACCAATTTCATAACTTTGGTTTCCAGAAAACTGCCATTATTCAGTTTGAATACAGCTTTTTTTTGCTGGTTTTAGAATTTTTTTGTAGTAAGAAATAGCAAATTTATAGTATTCAAAAAAAAAAAAAAACTTCAATACTCATAACAATTTCAAAAAATGTTTTTCCTACTACAATTCTATTTCTGATTTTACAGAGCCATAACCGCCCCAACAGCACAAAGCCTGATCCTGTCTTCTCCTCAAACTGCTGTTAAATTTTAGTAGGCAAAGAAATTTTACTACACAATTGGAGATTTCTGCGGAATACTTGACAAAATTGGATACAGAAAACACTAATCCATAAATTGATAATTGCTAATAGTGTGGATATATTTTCTCTGACATGTTCTTGCAAAGGAAAGGTAATCATGCCATTTGAAATCAAATCTTANGACAAAATTGGATACAGAAAACACTAATCCATAAATTGATAATTGCTAATAGTGTGGATATATTTTCTCTGAAATGTTCTTGCAAAGGAAAAGTAATCATGCCATTTGAAATCAAATCTTCAGTATGAAAAGAAAATTAAAAGAAATATGTAACAAATTATTGAAGGGACAAATGTAAACAGACTATCTGAAATTTAAGGTACTAAAGGCAAAACAAATGGAGGGCCGATGGCTGGGAATAGAAAAATGGTGTACCTTAAAAACCACACTATAGCTGCATTGATTCAGTATTTATTTTTTCTTATTGCCAGATATGAAACAATGAAGGATGCATCAGCTATGAGATGGACGGAAACTCACTCATTTATTTGTAAAGGAAGGCCATCCACTAATTCTATCTTCCAGAATCTTGTGTCAATTTCTTTGTCACTCTTATCCCTTGCTTCCTCCATAAAATATTTTGCCTGTATTTGACATGGATGCAAGAAATACATTCAAGTGAAAAATTCAATAATATCCATCAATTTTACTATAAATCTACAAATCCAATAACTAAATGCATTGAAAATATAACAGTTAGCTGCTAATTGGTACTTTCTAACAAGCACTCCATAATCAATGAAAACATCCAATACTTCTTTAAGGAAATAATGCACCAGTCAAGCTGCAAAGGGATTATGACACAATTTGAGTATAATTACAATCTCCCAGCAACCGATATCTTTAGTCGGGAATTCATATGCCAGAAAATAAAAATGTTATGCATAACATTAAATTGAACAATATAAAGTCAAGGTTTTTAGATAAATGTAGATAAATAAAGGTTTCTGAATGGACATAGATATATAACAATTTATATACGTAGAATTGTCCGTGTGTTGAATATACATATAAAGTCCCGCAAGGAGAAAAGAAAGAGGAAGAGAAATATTTGTCCTCTAATCTGAATAGCAGCCAAGGAAAATAAATGTAAGTTCCCAATTAAATGCAATAAGTGCAAGGAAAATACACGCGACGATTCAAAAAAATAAGAAACATAATAATATTAGTACCTCTCTTAATAAGAGACATTAATTTGTTTTCTCTCTCCATAATAATATGTTCTGCATAGGTAGTTATCATATTAGTACCTCTCTTAATTCAATGCCAATTTGAAGTTCCAAGGCAAGCAGGACTCATGTATTAACAAGAGATTGATTTCCTACTATGTTGGATGAATACGTACACAGACAAGACACGATACGGATACAGGCACGTCTATTATTAAAAATATAGAACATGGACATGCATCAGACAATATATATATATATATATATATATTAACCGAATGAATTTTATAAAATTCTACGCGTCGAATCGATCAATTTGATAAATAGCATTATGCATGAATTTTAAACATATAAGATATAAATTTTGAAGTTATAATTTTAATTAAAATTAATTAATCTTAATTAATTCCCTAATTTCTTCCCCGACATTGTAGCCACCAACTCTTTTCCACGATCCTCAGTCGTGGGATGGTTCGAACGGTTGAGATCCAGTGAGATCATGTTAAAATGCCGCAATCCCTTCCCTCTCCGAATTCTCCCTCATGCGAGAAGCTATGCTCGGACACTGTAGCAAGCATAGCTACACAAATTGAGGAAGCCACAAGTGGCAATTCAAGGCTCCAGGGAGAATACTGAGTAGGAAATCCTATTTCACAATATTTGTGGCATTTCTTTCCTATCATACATTTCCATTTTTTGGTTTGTCGCGAATTGAAGCCTTCCTCCTGATTTGCTGCTACTGTAGCTAGGGGTGAGCAATCATAAGGCTAGTGAATCGAGAGCTAAGCTCTTCGGTAAGTTCATGTCATGAGTTGGAGAAATGTTTAAGGGATAGGAGGAAAGGGGAAGAAGAATAGGAAGAATCGGAGAAAGGTTGACCATGCAGATATATCCTTTTGAGGTAAAAATTTGAAAATGAGATGCTTTGGGTTAAATCATGAGATAAAGCAAGATTTCATAAAATCCTAAGAGTTTTGCAAATTCCAAGTTGTTTACACTAGGCGGCGAGCTCGAAGTGAGTCTAGGGAAACTCTTCGTAGGATTGCTCCATCAATTCAGATGAAATAATATAGTGCTAACTTTAGCAAAATAACTACATAGATTTTCATGTGATTATGTGTTTGACACTATTGCTATAGTATTTTTTGTATAGTATGGATGAATACATGCATAAATATTATAAAAACTTGAATTGTCGCTCACTATATCTATGATTTTAGTATGTCATGAACCTGATTAACATGCTTAAAAAATCATTGTTTGCAGGTATTCATTTACTTTGATTCATGCACATCATATTGAACTGCTTATGATGAATACTTGTTACAAGATTATAATTTAAGAAATGTCACAAATGATGTTATAAGTAGGCTACTACATGAATCCTTGCAAGTATAGATGATATGGAACGATGATATGTCTGACTTTTAGAATTTAGATAGAGACGAAAATCTGAGAACTATTGGGATAAGATGGGAGGGAATGTTGGGAACCGTTGGTACCAAAAGACTATTGATAAATACTATATTAAGAGGACTCAACCTTATCATAAACTAATGTACCATTCGGATTGAGCGACAATCTAATAATATGACATGACAAGGAAATAGTTAAAGCCTATAAAATTATAAGTAACATTTCTATGATTGATCTCTTAAAAATATGCTTATAATTACACATGAATGGATGAAATATATATTTTATAAAGTAAACATAATTCATTTTATTACATGTCTTTTCTTTTACAAGTTTTATATGATTATAGTATGTTGTAATATGTACATGAGTTACATATGAACAGGCACATTACTTTTTTTTGTCTATAAAATANTATTTTATAAAGTAAACATAATTCATTTTATTACATGTCTTTTCTTTTACAAGTTTTATATGATTATAGTATATTGTAATATGTTGTGGACATGTACATGAGTTACATATGAACAGGCACATTATTTTTTTTTTGTCTATAAAATCATATTTTATCCTTGATTATTTCTCTTAACTTGTTATAGCTCACTCAATGTTGTTGACTTTCAGGAAAGGGTAAGAAACATCGGGAATCAAATGTGACTTGTAAAACTTTTGTATTATAGATTTGAGAAATTGTACAGACTTTTGGGTACATAATTGTAGTATTTAAGATTTAGCAGGTCTGTACACACACACA
>JXCR01030474.1:50027-70829 GCA_002079205.1 Phalaenopsis hybrid cultivar | reverse complement strand
ACTGCTAAACACCAATGTCTATCCTTGTGTATGGGAACAAAGACCTGCAAATTTTTGCAAATACACATATCACCAGGATAAAGGAACATGCAAATTTTATAAAGAAATCATGTCAAACAAGAGTGATGTAGATTTTACTCTGTCACAGTCAATGAGGGAATAACCCAGTTTACTAGGTGCGGTCCAGCGCTTCACAGACCTAAAATCATACTCATTCCCCCCACTGATCAGCTAAAAAACAACCAAACTATTTTAGAAAGAGAAAAAAAAAAGTAAAGGAAAATAAAGTTAGCAGCCACCAGCATTCAACTCGCAACAACACATGCAGTGAAAAAAAATACAAAAAGATAAAAAAAAACAAGTAATAAGTTCACCGATTGAAGGTATAAGAGGGGCTAATTATGTACTTTACAAATTAATTCACAAAAAAATAAATCTATTAAAAATATCAGCAGAATCGAACTTAAATCGCAAGCTACATAAAATTAAAGCTACAGAATATTACAGATATGATACAGAAAATTAAGTGCAAAAATAAAATCAGGAGAAAACAGATTTTTATATGATTCAGCTCAATGTAGCCTATGTTCGGGCCTAAATGCTCCTCAAAATTGCTGTCATTCGGGGGTTTTGTGAGGTTAACCCCCAATAACACCGACATAACCCTCCAATACCCCCAAATAACTAGAGGACACACAAAACTGCGTGCGTATGATGTACGTAAATATTTTNAATGTAGCCTATGTTCGGGCCTAAATGCTCCTCAAAATTGCTGTCATTCGGGGGTTTTGTGAGGTTAACCCCTAATAACACCGACATAACCCTCCAATACCCCCAAATAACTGGAGGACACACAAAACTGCGTGCGTATGATGTACGTAAATATTTTCCCTCAACATGGTTATTAGTAATGGCATTACTTCTAAGTCTTCTACAAAAAAAAAAAAAGCCAAAATTAAAAAAAGAAAACAGAAACTAAATTACATAATTAAAAAATGTGCTACAGATGAGAAAACTAAACCAAAAATCAAAGCTAAGGAGCAATCAAGTACAAGATATTGCAATGAAAATCATAGTGGATTTTTAATAGATAAAAAAACATTCTAATCTAAAATAGCATAATGGGGTAATTATTTGTTAACCAGATCCTACAAGCCTCCAGATTCAGCCAACAAAGACTAGCATACCCAAATAGCAACTCAGTGTGGCTAAGCTAAGTACCGCAAGTTTTTATCGGAAAAAAGATTAATGTAGTCCCCTAAAATCAATAAAGGCTTGCAAACCCATTAAGAGTGTAAAAGCCCGTGCTTTAAAAATAATAAATTAAAAATTAAAATAAAAAATTATTAGATCTGGTTAGTGCAGACAGAGAACAAGAAAGAGAGAAACAAAAGGCTTGGTCGAAAGAAATAAAGAATAAGAGGGTGTCAGCCGTCAAATTGGGAAAAAAGACGTTTGATTTAATTATATATATATATATATATATATATATATATAGTTTTGAAATGTAATTGTTTCATTTTGAAAATAAGAGACCGAACCGATCTCATATAGAAGATAGTTTAAATAAACGAGAACAACACTACAAGTGACATACCTATCCCGAGAAATAGACATATCACTTATCCGTAAGGCTCGATTAAATAAACTAAAAAATTTATGACATCCGTTTTGGTCTGCGAACATTTAGATTGATCGACAAGTTCCTCTACCTAATATTAAAAATTAGATAGGGTTTATATTACCTGGGTTCTTAAAGCTCCCTAAAGAGGCAAGCTCCTATAATTAATTACTTCTCAAATGACTGAAGTTACTTAAGAGAACTCTCGATGATGATCAGAAGTGTCAATCTTCATAAATTCAAAGTTTAGAGTTTCCAAGATTGGACATAGAAAAGTCAAGTGGGAAAAGGACCAAATGGAAACATTTATTTCTGGAATAAAAGAAAAGAAAAGTAGAGGATGTTATAGATCTTGAGGAGAACCTCGGTGACTTCCCAAACTACCCTATTGTTTGGCTTCAATTTCGATAAGATATTATTTGATATTTCATCTTGACAATTTTATTATATTTAGGACTTATATTTATGTGATACAGTCATGCAAATGACTTGGAAGATATGAATGTTTACGTCGTATCGGATGACAACCCCCAAACCTAAAGAGAGTTAGGGTTTAAATTGCACAACATGGCTGTGCAAAGACATAAAAGATAAAATGAGGATTTATGTCGCGTTTGGCAGACTACCTCAAAGTCCTATGGTTTGTTGTTTAATTTTAAGGAAAGGTTTTGCAGTTGTAGACTCTCTCGAAGTTGTTCTTCTGTACATCCTCGTTGTGCTGCCCACAGTGTTAAGTCAAAGCTCCACGTCGTAGCAACTTCAGGTTTAGTTTATGTTTAAATGTATACATGCAATTGTTGAGTAGGTGATCTGCTGCTGGGTATCTCCTATAAAACAGTACTACTGGCTTCCTATTCTAAGGGTATAATACATAAAGAAAACAGTGGGAGGTGCAGTAAACGAAAACAGTAAAAACCGCAGTAAGGAAAGCAACAGTAAAGAAAATGCAGTAAAATGTACAATAAAGAAAAACATTAGAATGTACAGGAAAGAAAATAAAATGTTGTAAATATAAAATAAACCTGTGCACCAAACGAATCTGCTACTCCTGCAAATGGGATTAGCGTTGCAGGTAGAAATAAACAAGTATAGAAAAGGATTTGATTAGCAAGGTAAGCATGCATGTATAGGCGTGTAAAAGTCTATCGGTGAAGCATCTCACGGAAAACTTGAACAAAAACTGGGAGTAACCCACGAAAGCTCAAAGAAAACTNTATTCAATAAAACTATATAATCTCATAATCTAGACTATTTATATATACTATTCAAACAATTGAATTAAGAAAAACAACGAATTCATTTTTATCATAGGAACTCGAGCCCTTATTACCTGGTTCTGTAAGTGTTAAAAAAGAAAAAAAATGCATGCACGTCATCATCCAAAAAAAAAGCAGGAACATACATATTTCCACAGAAAACTTGAAAACAAAAATAAGAAAAACTNATATATATAGTTTTGAAATGTAATTGTTTCATTTTGAAAATAAGAGACCGAACCGATCTCATATAGAAGATAAATTAAATAAACGAGAACAACACTACAAGTGACATACCTATCCCAAGAAATAGACATATCACTTATCCGTAAGGCTCGATTAAATAAACTAAAAAATTTATGACATCCGTTTTGGTCTGCGAACATTTAGATTGATCGACAAAGTTCCTCTACCTAATATTAAAAATTAGATAGGATTTATATTACCTGGGTTCTTAAAACTCCCTAAAGAGACAAGCTCCTATAATTAATTACCTCTCAAATGACTGAAGTTACTTAAGAGAACTCTCGATGATGATCAGAAGTGTCAATCTTCATGAATTCAAAGTTTAGAGTTTCCAAGGTTGGACATAGAAAAGTCAAGTGGGAAAAGGACCAAATGGAAACATTTATTTCTGGAATAAAAGAAAAGAAAAGTAGAGGATGTTATAGATCTTGAGGAGAACCTCGGTGACTTCCCAAACTACCCTATTGTTTGGCTTCAATTTCGATAAGATATTATTTGATGTTTCATCTTGACAATTTTATTATTTAGGACTTATATTTGTGTGATACAGTCATGCAAATGACTTGGAAGATATGAATGTTTACGTCGTATCGAATGACAACCCCCAAACCTAAAAAGATTTAGGGTTTAAATTGCACAACATGGCTGTGCAAAGACATAAAAGATAAAATGAGGATTTATGTCGCGTTTGACAGACTACCTCGAAGTCCTATGGTTTGTTGTTTAATTCTAAGGAAAGGTTTTGCAGTTGTAGACTCTCTCGAAGTTGTTCTTCTGTACATCCTCGTCATGCTGCCCACAGTGTTAAGTCAAAGCTCCACGTCGTAGCAACTTCAGGTTTAGTTTATGTTTAAATGTACATGCAATTGTTGAGTAGGTGATCTGCTGCTGGGTATCTCCTATAAAACAATACTACTGGCCTCCTATTCTAAGGGTATAATACATAAAGAAAACAGTGAGAGGTGCAGTAAACGAAAACAGTAAAAACCGCAGTAAGGAAAGCAACAGTAAAGAAAATGCAGTAAAATGTACAATAAAGAAAAACATTAAAATGTACAGGAAAGAAAATAAAATGTTGTAAATATAAAATAAACCTGTGCACCAGACGAATCTGCTACTCCTGCAAATGGGATTAGCGTTGCAGGTAGAAATAAACAAGGATAGAAAAGGATTTGATTAGCAAGGTAAGCATGCATGTATATGCGTGTAAAAGTCTATCGGTGAAGCATCTCACGGAAAACTTGAAGAAAAACTGGGAGTAACCCACGAAAGCTCAAAGAAAACCGTAGAAAATGCACAAGACACCAAAAAAAACTGTAAGCACTCGGGACATGATGAACTTAGAATCAAAACCTTGGGTCAAAATTAAGACCCTGGGGCCCTAACAAAATAGTCAACATCATGCATGTGTGATCCAACACTAATTAAAAGGTCACCGGCCTAACAGTCACAGAAAAGAGTAATCCCTAACCTAGTTCATATGACTGACCCGTGAAATTTTCAGAAAATATTTAGGAAATATTTCATTTTTTAAAAGCAATTTTGATTTGTCATGCACTTGAAAGATAGTTTTTTTTTAATTGATTATGTGTGTACATATATATATCACTTAAAGGAATCTCATACNAAAATATTTAGGAAATATTTCATTTTTTAAAAGCAATTTTGATTTGTCATGCACTTGAAAGATAGTTTTTTTAATTGATTATGTGTGTACATATATATATATCACTTAAAGGAATCTCATAATTTAGAAAGTTAATGAGTCGGTCATATTGGTAGGCTGGAACTACCCACTATCTGTAAAAGCAAGTGGTAACTCTTTACTAAGTGTTAAAAATACGGTAATGTCAATCACTCATTCTCTCAAAGTCACTTGAGTCAGGATTGTACTAGGACCTCTCACACATACCTAGATGCCTTTTCATCGTTGTCCTGGAACCTCGAAACCGACCTGCTTACAGCCTTGCTTGATGGTCCAAATGTAGCAAAAGACTATATGTGCAAGCTTATGCTTCATACATAAGTGTATAAATAAAAGAAAAGAATAAAAAGGGGGTGAGAAAGAGGNTCTTTACTAAGTGTTAAAAATACGGTAATGTCAATCACTCATTCTCTCAAAGTCACTTGAGTCAGGATTGTATTAGGACCTCTCACACATACCTAGATGCCTTTTCATCGTTGTCCTGGAACTCGAAACCGACCTGCTTACAGCCTTGCTTGATAGTCCAAATGTAGCAAAAGACTATATGTGCAAGCTTATGCTTCGTACATAAGTGTATAAATCCGACCAAGAAGCAAGAAAAGAAAAGAATAAAAAGGGGGTGAGAAAGAGAAGGGATTGATTCATTTAAAAGATCAAAGAAGTGAAGAGTGGATCGGCCCTCAAAACTGCGTTTAAAACGATTTACAACCTCCAACAACATGAATTTGAGAAAACTCAATTGGAACTTCCAATGTTCTCACACTACAAAGCACACCGCCTAAGCTCCTCCCCAAAATCAGCATAAGGCACCAACAACTCTCACGTAAAGGTTAGAGAGAGAGAGAGAAGAGGAGATAAGAGAAGAGGAGACCAATCCCAATATATAAAAGAAAGACATCTTTTAAACTTCCCAAAACGATGCTCAAAAAANCGATTTACAACCTCCAACAACATGAATTTGAGAAAACTCAATTGGAACTTCCAATGTTCTTACACTACAAAGCACGCCGCCTAAGCTCCTCCACAAAATCAGCATAAGGCACCAACAACTCTCACGTAAAGGTTAGAGAGAGAGAGAGAAGAGGAGATAAGAGAAGAGGAGACCAATCCCAATATATAAAAGAAAGACATCTTTTAAACTTCCCAAAACGATGCTCAAAAAGCTTCCCAAACTTTCATAAATCCAATCCACTGCGATTTCGAACTTTCCCGACTGAAACAACATTTTAAGCCCTCCTAAAAGCGGCGTTTTCACTTTCCAAAAACCCTCAAAACATATTTTCAAGTCTCCAAAAGAATACACAAGAAAGCCTTGAAATCACTAATCGGTTACTTCAAATCAGCCCACCAAAATGCCTCAAAACGGTGCCCAAATCGATGAGGAAGTCGAGCAAGGACAGCCCCGAACNATTTTCAAGTCTCCAAAAGAATACACAAGAAAGCCTTGAAATCACTAATCGGTTACTTCAAATCAGCCCACCCCTCAAAACGGTGCCCAAATCGATGAGGAAGTCGAGCAAGGACAGCCCCAAACCCCCTCCAAAAACAGCACTAAAGTGGTGCACAAAACAATAAAGAAGGCGCCGCAAACAGTAATTCATAAGGTTCAAAATCTGTACTTAACCATCCCTTAAAAGTAGTGTTAAAACAGTAACGGCAGCCAAATAAGTGAGACAGTCCCAAAACATCGCGATTATAGGATTGAAAAGAACGANGCGCCCCAAACAGTAATTCATAAGGTTCAAAATCTGTACTTAACCATCCCTTAAAAGTAGTGTTAAAACAGTCCAAAAACGGTGCTTAAAACGGCAGCCAAATAAGTGAGACAGACCCAAAACATCGCGATTATAGGATTGAAAAGAACGGCATTTTTACTCTCACCAAACCGCAAGCTGGTAGGACCTGAAAATAACATTTGTAATAACAATCGAATCAAATTGAGCTTTAAACTTCTTCAAAACAACAAGGTCATGCAGCTCAAAGCAACCAACGTGAATCCCAAGCTTATATATATATATATAAAAGGAACGGCTCACACGGTTTTCAGATTTCACAAATATAAACATATAAGAGATAGCCAAAGATATTCATAAGCAGTAAGGTGAATTGCACTCCTACATTTTGTCTTGGGTGCTAGTTATGTAAATGCATAAGAATTCGAGTGGTGTGTATGTAAATGCCCCCATGTGCAACAATCTTGCAAGGCTAGAAAAGCTAGCAACAGCTCAGACAAGTGGGAAATAGTACACTTTTACATACTAGCTACGGAAATCAAAAAAAGAAAATCGGAAGTTATGTGAACAATAATAAACTTGATATGCCATCAAAATTTATGTTAGAAAACATAAAATTATTCCATTCCTTTTGCTTGTTCTACATTCCATCCACCCAAAGACTAAAAAGGAATGCTACATATGCATATAGTTGCTTGACAAGCTGCATAAATAATTTCCCCATACCCAATGCCGCAGATTTTTACAAATAGGCCACCCAAAACTTTCAANTATGTGAACAATAATAAACTTGATATGCCATCAAAATTTATGTTAGAAAACATAAAATTATTCCATTCCTTTCGCTTGTTCTACATTCCATCCACCCAAAGACTAAAAAGGAATGCTACAGATGCATATAGTTGCTTGACAAGCTGCATAAATAATTTCCCCATACCCAATGCCTCAGATTTTTACAAATAGGCCACCCAAAACTTTCAGATTTTAAAACCAAGGTACTACAACTTCTCACCCGTTGCAAATAACAAATAAAACTCTGTCAGATTTTTAAAAGAGCAAAGCACCAAGAAACTGAATGAAAGTTTTGCAAGTAACAAGTTTTAAAGTGTTATATTTGTAAAGCCAAAACAACATTGGAACCCCAAGGCCCCAAGCAACAAATGAAATGGCAAAACTACAGTAGCTTAGGTGAAAGAGAGTCTACACGCCTCACATCCAAAATCAGAATGAATTCACTACCAAAATGCACTTAGGGCTTTAAAATGCGTGAGAAATTTAGGAGGAGAAGAAANCTACACGCCTCACATCCAAAATCAGAATGAATTCACTACCAAAATGCACTTAGGGCTTTAAAATGCGTGAGAGATTTAGGAGGAGGAGAAGAAAAGTGTTACCTCCCTCCAGATTTACTCAAAACCAACAGAGCTCAAAAATGCCCAAGCACATAGAGAACAGACCAACTAGTGAAGCTCCACCAATGCAATTCCAAGACTTCCCCAAAATTATGGCAGCACCTCCCCTCTCCTTAAAATTTCGGCCAACCCTAAAGACCCCCACCAGATGGGGTTTATATAGCCAGAGAAGAACAGATTTACCGTCACTTACCTGGGAGGTGAGCCGAAGCTTGAAGGCGACAGGCGGAAATGGCGACAAGGTCGCAACGGCAAGTAGCGACAGAGTGCAGAGGGAGTGGCGGCAGAGGCTGTAGGGAGCGTGGCGAAATGGAAGCTTTTCATAGGGCACGGGGAAGNCTTAAAATTTCGGCCAACCCTAAAGACCCCCACCAGATGGGGTTTATATAGCCAGAGAAGAACAGATTTACCATCACTTACCTGGGAGGTGAGCCGAAGCTTGAAGCGACAGGTGGAGATGGCGACAAGGTCGGCAGAGGTTGTAGGGAGCGTGGCGAAATGGAAGCTTTTCGTATGGCACGGGTAAAAAGCTTTAGGCAGAGTGACAGGCGTACGAGGAGAGGACCTCGGGTCGAAGTTGTGCAAAAAAAGAGGGGCTTCGGCTGGGAGGAATGAGGGAGAAAGAGGCGGACAGGCTAGGGCTCGCATACGGCTCGCTCGAAGCTGAGAAAAGGATCAGGCCAAATGGAGAAGGATTAGGTGCGTGAGTGCGGGATTAGGGATTAAAAATAAGGATTTTTTTTATTTAATTAAAAAAGTGTCAAATTTCGTGCAATTTATTAGTGCGCGGCGCCCTAGCAAAATGGGTGTCCTCCCTAAGTAATTTCGACATTTCGGACACATTAGCTCGATCTGTTTCATCATCCGAGACCGTACATACAACCTCGTTAACGATCGGGTCAAAAACACGTTGAATTCGATTTTCGTTAAAATTTCGACTCGCGATCGATTGTTTCAAAAAAAAAATTATTTAAGTTTTCAACAAATAACGGCGCAAGCGATGCGAATTGTGGAAAACGAATGTCTTTGAATTGCGAAGTTTGTGTGTGTGAATGTGCAAATTGTGCATAAGAAAATCCTAAGGCTTAATGACCCTATAGGGACTCCTTTTGGGTTTCCTCTTGTTAGTTTCAACCTTCTAAGTGCTAGAGACCGATACCACACATGCGAAACTCCAAAAGGGTAAAGAAGTAGATCGAATTTCTAAAATGAGGTGGGTCCCATTTCTAAGGCTATAAGATAGTCAAATGAAAAACCCTAAGGCTAGACCCTAAACTCTAAGAAGAAAACTAGACCTCACTAAAAATGAGATCAACAGACGGTAGAAAAGTCTGCACAGAAAGTAAGCTAAAGCATCTAGTAGTTTATGGTTTGTCATTCGACGCATGCATTATCGAGCATACAAGAGATGAGGGTGCTCAATTTGCATTAACCATCTAGTTAAAGAAATTGATGGTTGTGACTATGGCATGAAATCAAAATGATGAGATTTGTCTACCTCCTCCAAGACAAAAGTTAAGGTAAACCTAAACAAAAAAATAAACCTCATATTCTCTTTTCTCCTTAATGAAAGCAATTAGGTTTAAAACCCAAGAATTAGTCTATGTTTAAAGACAGACTGTGAGATAGGGTTGACGTGGGGAGAAGATGAACAAAACAGGTGAAAGGAGAATTGTTAAAAACTATTAAAGGTATAAAATTTTCCATTTTATGAAATTTGGCAACAATGCAAAAAAAAAAAAAAGGGATTATGCATTTGCGAAGAAGGAATTTGAGTAATACTAATATATTGATATAAAAGAATGTAATGTACTACATTAGAGATTTAAAAATTAATAACAGTTATAAAAGAAAACGAACTAAAGCGTAGGTCTACATAATTCTATGTGAGCATAGTTATAAAATGGCAGAAGTTTGTCGTTAAATTGTCAATATGTTGAATATACTAAATAGGGCTTGCTAAGTAAATATACTACTATATTAGGAGAGGAGTGGAATATACCTTATTTAAAGACAATTTAATAACATGGTATCTAGTTGCGATTTGAAATAGAGCAGTACAATATTATTGATAGAATGAGGGGTATTTAAACCCAATTACAATAGACACAATAAAAGAAAGAAATAAAATAGAGTAAAACAAAATAGAAAATACATAATAAGGGAATAAAAACTAATAATAAATAATAACGGCTAGATTGTCGTTATAAATCTAATACTCCCCCTCAAGTTGAAGCATAGATGTCAGTCATACTCAACTTGGATTTGAAGTCATCAAATGAAGAACAACAAAAAATCTTTGCAACGATATCCGCTAGTGACCACTGAATGACACAAAAGGAATACAAATTTTTTCGGACTCAATCTTTTCCTTAATAAAGTGTCTGTTAGTATCCACATTTGGTACGATCATGCTCGATTGGATTGTGAGCAATGTTGATGACAACCTTATTATCACAGAATAGCTACAACAGGACGAAGATTGTCATACGAAGTTCGTGGAGCATGATGCATAACCAGAGCTTCAAAGATATCCAAGGACATTAACCAAAATTTAGCTTCAACATTGCTCCGGGAAACCACAGATTATTTTTTGTTTTTTCCATGTGACAAGATTTCCCCATATAAATGAGCAATACCCTGAGGTGAAGTGTCGATCATGAGCCGATCTGGCCCAATAAACATCTGTATAAACAATAATAGACCAAGAGGTGTGATGGGGAAAAACAAACTTCAGCCTGATGTACCTTTTAAATAGTGAAAAAATTGGTGGACAGCTTGTAGATGCTGCTCATAGGGGTCATGCATGAATTGACTCACCATACCAACAATGTGACATATGTCGAAGCGAGTATGGGCGAGGTAAATGAATTTCCCCACAAGGCGCTAGTAATGAGACCTGTTGACAGACATAGCATTAGGAATGTCAGATAATTTTTCATTGGGATCCATAAGGACAGCCGCTGGTTTGCACCGAAGAAGGTTGTTCTCTATCAAAATATTAACCACATTTGCGCTGAGACGGGCAAATGCCGCGAGAAGATCAGTTCAGTTCCATGCCTAAAAAATATCGGAGAGATCCCAAGTCCTTCATTTCAAAGGACGTAGTAAAAATGTCTTTCAAGGAATCCAATGTTCAGATATCGTTGTCAGTAAAAACAATATTGCCAAAATAGATAATAAGGATAGCTACCTGATCATGGGAGAAATGTCAGAAAAAAAGAGTGTGATTCGATTGAGCCTGAGTAAAATTATGGCCCACGCCCACCTTTGTGAACTTGTCGAACTAGACCCTTAGGGACTGCTTTAGCTCATAGAGAAACTTTAGCAGCTTGCAAATTTTCCCTCTTGAGGCAATAAAGTCAAAGTCATGAGGGAGAGACTTGTTTATCTCTTCTGCAAGCTCTCCATTCAAGAATGCATTCTTGACATCTAACTGAAATAAAGTTCGATCCAGATTCACCAAAAAGGAAAACAAAACCCGGATAGTGTTTAACATAGCTGATGGAACAAATGTCTCCTCATAGTCAATTCCGTAGGTCTATGAGTATCCTTTGACGACCAATTTTGTCTTGTTGTGTTCAAAGGACCTGTCAGAGTTGAAAAGAGATATTTTGTCATATAATAGAGGGAGCACGTCTGATTGCATGCCTTATCCAGAAAACTCACCTCCTCATTCGGAGGAGGGGTCGTGCTAAGGATGTCGCCCGGAGTGGAGTCAATGTCCTTTAAGAAGGAAGCTGACTCAAAAGTACGAGAATTGGGACAGGTGCGCCGAGTGTAGACATGGACAACGGGAGGAGGTAGATGGTGTACTCAACAGAATAAGGGACCCCTCAGTGGCAGGGACAATAGGGGGTAACATCCATAGGAGTAGAATAATGAACAGTGTATAAGAATCTAAGCTCCCCCTCACTTGAAGCCGAACTAGAAAAATAGAGAACACTTTCAAAGAAGAAGATATCAACACTCATATAAATTTTATTTGTGGTACGATCACAACACTGAAACCCCTTTCAGTGGCAGCGTACCTAGGTAGATACATTTTATGGATATGAGATTAAGTTTACTATGAGTGGGGGAATGCTCGAATAAAGGACGTGCACCCAAAAATTTTGGGATCTAATGTGGAGAAGACCTGATTGGCAAGGAAGCGAATCAAGATGACTAAGGCGGTTCAGAACTTATGAATTTTAGAGAGGACTCTATTTATAAGATAGGTGACGATCAGCATGACATCGTTCCAAAACTATTTTACGACATTGGATTGAAACATAATGAAGCGAGCAAAATCAAGGAGGTAAAATTTTTTCTCTCGGCTACCGCATTTTTTTAGGAGTGTTCGTACACGAGCTATGGTGGATGATCACTTACCAAAAATTCAAGGAAAATAGAGTTGAAAAACTCATGACCATTATCGGTCCGAAGGACCTGAATTAGAGTTTTGAATTGAGTTAGAACGAAGATGTACAAGTTTTGGAAANTAAAAAATATCGGAGAGATCCCAAGTCCTTCATTTCAAAGGACGTAGTAAAAATGTCTTTCAAGGACTCCAATGTTCAGATATCGTTGCCTGTAAAAACAATATTGCCAAAATAAATAATAAGGATAGCTACCTGATCATGGGAAAAATGTCAGAAAAAAAGAGTGTGATTCGATTGAGCCTGAGTAAAATTATGGCCCACGCCCACCTTTGTGAACTTGTCGAACTAGACCCTTAGGGACTGCTTTAGCTCATAGATAAACTTTAGCAGCTTGCAAATTTTCCCTCTTGAGGCAATAGAGTCAAAGTCATGAGGGAGAGACTCGTTTATCTCTTCTGTAAGCTCTCCATTCAAGAATGCATTCTTGACATCTAACTGAAATAAAGTTCGATCCAGATTCAACAAAAAGGAAAACAAAACCCGGATAGTGTTTAACATAGCTGATGGAACAAATGTCTCCTCATAGTCAATTCCGTAGGTCTATGAGCATCGACCAATTTTGTCTTGTTGTGTTCAAAGGACCTGTCAGAGTTGAAAAGAGATATTTTGTCATATAATAGAGGGAGCACGTCTGATTGCATGCCTTATCCAGAAAACTCACCTCCTCATTCGGAGGAGGGGTCGTGCTAAGGATGTCGCCCGGAGTGGAGTCAATGTCCTTTAAGAAGGAAGCTGACTCAAAAGTACGAGAATTGGGACAGGTGCGCCGAGTGTAGACATGGACAGCGGAAGGAGGTAGATGGTGTACTCAACAGAATAAGGGACCTCTCAGTGGCAGGGACAATAGGGGGTAACATCCATAGGAGTAGAATAATGGACAGTGTATAAGAATCTAAGCTCCCCCTCACTTGAAGCCGAACTAGGAAAATAGAGAACACTTTCAAAGAAGAAGACATCAACACTCATATAAATTTTATTTGTGGTACAATCACAACACTGAAACCTCTTTTAGTGGCAGCGTACCTAGGTAGATACATTTTATGGATATGAGATTAAGTTTACTATGAGTGGGGGAATGCTCGAATAAAGGACGTGCACCCAAAAATCTTGGGATCTAATGTGGAGAAGACCTGATTGGCAAGGAAGCGAATCAAGACGACTAAGGCGGTTCAGAACTTATGAATTTTAGAGAGGACTCTATTTATAAGATAGGTGACGATCAGCATGACATCGTTCCAAAACTATTTTGCGACATTGGATTGAAACATAATGAAGCGAGCAAAATCAAGGAGGTAAACTTTTTTCTCTCGGCTACCGCATTATTTTAGGAGTGTTCGTACACGAGCTATGGTGGATGATCACTTACCAAAAATTCAAGGAAAATAGAGTTGAAAAACTCATGACCATTATCGGTCCGAAGGACCTGAATTAAAGTTTTGAATTGAGTTAGAACGAAGATGTACAAGTTTTGGAAGGTGACAACAACCTCCGATTTGTCTTTTAAATATAGAATCATGTCATCCACGTGTGGTCATCAATCAAAGTCAAAAACCACCGTTTGTTAGTGTAGTTGGAAGTGCGAGATAAACTACAACTTCTGAGTGTCGTGTCTTTACTCTCTGTGCTCTTCTCTTGAAAGTAGTAGAGTCCAACTACCCTTTTAGTAGTTCCAATCATCCTCCTCGAACAACGATCCTAAAAACACAACCATCAGAAGATAAATTAGCAACACAATCAATATCATTTGTCAACTTGCTGACAGATAATAAGTTAAATCACAATAGAAGAACATGTAAAATAGACTCCAGAGTTAGATCAGTCGTTAGTACAACCGACCATTTACCAGCAATGGAATTATATAAGCCATCAGCAATTCTGACAACTTTCCTAAAACACAAATAGTAAGTCGAGAAGCTTGCGAGCATCCAATCACATGCTCCAAGACATCTGAATCAATAACCTACGGACTAGATGAGGAAAAAATCGTGAGTCATAAAAAGAATACCTTGTTGAATGTGGACGTCGCACACCCGTAGAGAATTGATTGGCTCCAAGTAGCTTAATCAATTGCTCCATATAGTTTTTTAAGGATTCAGAGGATTCCAGGATGTTCCGAGTACGAGTTGGTTGAACTGTGGTAGACTCAGACGTCGTTGTGAAGCCCTTGGTAACAGAGGATTTAGCTGAAAATTTGTATGTCAGTTTACCATGAAGTTTCCAACACTTGTCCCAAGTGTGATTTAATTTGTGACAGTAATCAAAAGTGGGGTGACCAGTCCGAAATGACATGGACGAGGACTGAGCACTATTCGAGATCAAGGAGGACAATTCGGCTGAAGGAGTAGAAGTGGAGCATGAGAAATCTCCGACTCAATTCCTGGTGAATCTCGGTGAAAGCATCGTGAGAGGAAGAAAGAGGGTCCCAACCAAGAATATGGCCCCGGACTTCGTAGGTCTTTGTTAAGGCCAATCAGAAATTGGAACACACGATCCTTTTCTATATTCTTCTGGAAGAGAGAAAGGTCGATCGAAAAATTCCAAATGTAGTCGTAGTACAGGCCGCATTCCATCCATTGTGCAACAAGGTTATTATAGTATTGGGTCACAATCCTTGACGTCTGTTTTGCCTCGTGAATTTTCTCAAACACCTCATAAAGTTGACCGGAGCTTTCTAAATCCAAGTATCAAAGACTGTTGTCTAGAGGACACTAGCTGAAGAGAGAAACATATATCAACGACCAATGGAAGTCTCCAAGAAGTTGATCAGACACGCATGACTATGAAATTCTCCACTTCCTAAGCTCTGTAGGTCGGGTCAATTTTTGGAGTCTCATGAATCATACATATGAGGTGATTGAATTTCCTGCATCATTTGATGAATAAAGACACCGCCTGGGACCATTGGATAAAATTACTTTCCTTTAGTATATGAGTTGTGATCAAGAAGTTTATAATGGTTTTTGATCCTCCGGTCTGCACGGGAGTGAAGGTTCGAGTCTATCCTCTGGTAGAATCATGAACACATTCTGAAGATGAATCAGTGTTGGAGGAATCCACCATAATTTCGATTGAGCCAAATAAGATGTGGCTGTGATTCTGAGCCATTAATGAATTCTAGTAGGCCAGCGGCAGACAAATATAACTGCGGGAATCTAAAAACCTATAGGGACGTTGGACTGCAGCAGAAGCAAGCAGGCGCAAGAAAAATAGCAATTATTGGAATCGGCGACTTGCGCTTGCAGAAGGAAGACAGAAGAGACCGGCGGCTGCACCTATAGGTAGGATATTGCACTGCAGAGGAAAAAAACAAAGGGAGAAAACACACTGCGGGAAGCTTTCCAGGGAGAAAACCACATGAAAATCTTACAAGAATCTGCAGGGAAAAACAAAAGATAACTAGGAAGTTCCTGTAGATTCCTGAGGAGGGCGACGGCTAGGAGTCCCTACGGGAGGCCCTGTAGGGAAGAGCAGTGGCGGCGTCTACAGAGAAGGTCGATAGAGATCTGGATCTAGGGTTATGCTCTGATACCATATTGAGATTTGGAATAGAAATATAATATTATTGATAGAATGAGGAGTATTTAAACTCAATTATAATAGACACACCAAATGAAAGAAATAAAACNTATTGATAGAATGAGGAGTATTTAAACTCAATTATAATAGACACACCAAATGAAAGAAATAAAACAAAAAAAATAAAATAGAAAATACATAATGAGAAAATAAAAGTTAATAATAAGTAATAACGATTAGAGATTTAAGTAGTGAAAGAAGCAAGCACAACTCATTTAAGATTTATTCGAGTACCAATATTCCTAAGTTATGGTAATATTATACTTTTCGCATTAACTATTATTGATATTCACTTTCTGCATTAACTATTATTGATATTCATTTTGTCCAAAGATATAGAAAATTTATTAATGATTTATATTTTTTTTAATGAAAAAGATTGATCATGTTGAATTGAGTGATAAAGATTTATAGTTAGATTTCAAATTTCATATTAACCATATATAGAATGCAAAGAGAATGATCTATAGATTATGCATGTTGATTGATAGAATTCACTCTCATATGATACTAGTTGAGGACAGTAAGATACTCGAGCATGTAACATGGGAAAAAATATGGATATTAAATAAACTTAAATAATATATTTGATATGCGGGCCTTGAATTATTTGTAACGAATTGATTGAACTCTTCTAGAATATCAATAATCCAATATTCATCCTTTAGAGCTTCCTCAACATTTGAAAAGTTTTATTTGCAGTAAGAATGTCTCCTGACTATCACACTCCAGCCAGAGTGAATGAATTAAAGAGAGAACAAGAGATTGAGAGTGAGGGATAAAGGGTGAGAGGGAGAAGAAGATAGAAAAATGAAGAAGAAATTAGAAGAAGAAGAAGAAATAGAGGTCGAGTGGAGGAACCTCGCGTACGGGTAGTAGCATAACATCAAATTGAAGCGGAAAGAGGAGGAAGACGACGTGTGTTGGCCTTATACAGAAGGTGACGACATCAAAGAATGACTCACACGTACGACTCGTGCGGCAGGAAAGTCTTACCATAGGGTGATCGGTGGACTCCTGAGCTGAAGCTACAACATAAAGCTTTGTGTGATCCATTTCACGCCCCAGTGTGCCGGACAAAGTTGTGCTCGAAGGAGAAGAGGAGCGGTGGAGAAGGCTTAAGGGCTTCTTGCGAGTTCCAAGTTGAAGAGGACGTCGTAGTTTTGTGTGTTAGGAGGCATCGTCGAGCACCCTACGCTAGAGCAGGAGAAGCAAAGGAGGAAGTTTTGTGCGACAAGAAGTAGGGGAAGGCACATATTCGCGGCAGGCATTCGAGAGATTAAGATGAGTATACGATTTTAATCAAATTGTTATATATATATATATATATATATATAGAGTGTGCGTCTATTAGTTAATATTAATAGAAAATTTTATTAAATTAGAACTCATGGTTAAAATTTCAGCTTGGAGAGGAGAAGTGAAATGTGTGAGCTAAAGGAGGGAGATTGATCCGAACAAACTCCGGTAAGATAAACTTTGGGTTTATATTAGAATTTAATTAATAAATTATATATATATATAGAATAGTAAAATAAAGTTAATTAAGGTTGCATAAAATAAAATGATTGAAATTAATATGTAAATAAAGTAAAGTTAATACATAATTAAAAGAATATAAATAAATTAAATTTTAGCGATATGAATACTCANTAAAGTTAATTAAGGTTGCATAAAATAAAATGATTGAAATTAATATGTAAATAAAGTAAAGTTAATACATAAATAAAAGAATATAAATAAATTAAATTTTAGCGATATGAATACTCCTATTTTTATTATAGGCATCAATTTTAGAAGACTCGAGAGCAAGTCCAATTCAAGAACAAATAAATCAACATTAAGGTGAGTACTTCTACTCTTAAATTATAGTATCAATTTTGTATCTTTTCTGAACTAGTTATATGAATTGTTATTTGTGATTGATTAATGAAATTGATACCTCTATTCTTAAATTTGATTGTTCATTTTGATATAAATATTTGTAGTCTCACATTATGAAATATTTATGCATTTTAATAATAAACATTACATATTGAGTGATGTGAAATTGCGAATGATATGAACTGCATAAATTGATTGTACGTGTATAATTGGCTATGATGGAGTCATGTCTTTATGGTACTGGCCGGAAAAACTAAAGTATATTTACAGGTAAATANATATAAATATTTGTAGTCTCACATTATGAAATATTTATGCATTATAATAATAAACATTACATATTAAGTGATATGAAATTGCGAATGATATGAACTGCATAAATTGATTGTACGTGTATATTTGGCTATGATGGAGTCATGTCTTTATGGTACTGGCCGGAAAAACTAAAGTATATTTATAGGTGAATAAAAAAAAAGATATTAATTTTGAAGTAACTTAACGGGTAT
The DNA here is from genome assembly GCA_002079205.1 of Phalaenopsis hybrid cultivar. Classification (NCBI taxonomy): domain Eukaryota; kingdom Viridiplantae; phylum Streptophyta; class Magnoliopsida; order Asparagales; family Orchidaceae; genus Phalaenopsis; species Phalaenopsis hybrid cultivar. The sequence continues at coordinate 52,466 of JXCR01030474.1, read as the reverse complement.
AACTTTTAGACATTGATCATGTGACGGTTGTACATATATAAAATGATATAAATATGTTATTGAGTAAAACACAATAAATATTATGAAATATTGTGAGTGATTATATTAATAAATTATCTAATATTTTATATTGATTTATTAAAAACTTAATTGGCATGTATATTATTTTCATTTTCATTGTGTTACTGTAGTCTAGGAGTTTAGTATTCACTTACATTAATTAGTTCACTTTTATTTTAAACTAATATTTTAGGTTTAATTAATTGATTAAAAGCTGAGTAATATAAGAGAAAATGTTTATAATAAACGCAGACAATCTAACCAGAGATAAATTTATAACTGCTTTAGGTGGTGTTTGGCTGCTACTAGGATTTAATTTAATTATGATTTAGTAAATCAAGTAAATCCATATTTATCAAATCCAAATCAACGTTTGGTTGATTCAAGATTAAATCCTGTTAAATCAGTTTANAACTGCTTTAGGTGGTGTTTGGCTGCTACTAGGATTTAATTTAATTATGATTTAGTAAATCAAGTAAATCCAGATTTATCGAATCCAAATCAACGTTTGGTTGATTCAAGATTAAATCCTGTTAAATCAGTTTGACATGTTTGGCATAAATCCCATCGAAGTATTTTCTTCCTATGCTACATCTGTTAAATCTAAATAATAGTTGGATTTTATAAAATTGGACTTACGACATAAACTAAATGAAATACCAAAAAAGTTAGATTTAACTTACCGTCAAATTCTTAAATTTTATTTTCAGTGTAGTGGATTTACGTTAAATTAATTTCTAAATCCTATTTAAATACTCANCAAATTCTTAAATTTTATTTTCAGTGTAGTGGATTTACGTTAAATTAATTTCTAAATCCTATTTAAATACTCGTACCAAACAACACCTTAGTTTAATTTTCTTATTTCTAGTGGCTCTTTCGTATGCTCTATGGCGTTGAATGTTGGCCTTAAAAGAGAAGCATAAAATTAAATGTTGTCAAGATGAGAATGATTAGGTGGATGCGTGGCTTTACACTTAGAGACAATATGCGAAATGAAAATATCCATGATAGGGTTGGTGTAGCTCCAGTGACGGACAAAATTAGATAAAGTCATCTTAGATGGTTTGGTCATATTAAACGTTGACCATCTGATGATCTGATTAGAAGAGTAGATNTACCAAACAACACCTTAGTTTAATTTTCTTATTTGTAGTGGCTCTTTCATATGCTCTATGGCGTTGAATGTTGGCCTTAAAAGAGAAGCATAAAATTAAATGTTATCAAGATGAGAATGATTAGGTGGATGCGTGGCTTTACACTTAGAGACAATATGCGAAATGAAAATATCCATGATCGGGTTGGTGTAGCTCCAGTGACGGACAAAATTAGATAAAGTCATCTTAGATGGTTGGTCATATTAAACGTTGACCATCTGATGATCTGATTAGTAGAGTAGATGTTTTAGAGTCGACTTATGTTAAGAAAGAAAGAGGTAGACTTAAGATGACTTGAGCATGTTATATACAAAATGATCTTAATTTATTAGACACTAAATAGAACACAATAGAAAAAAATGATTCATGTAGCCGACCCCATTTAGTGGGATAAAGGTTTTGTTGTTGTTGTTGTTATAGTGGCTCTTTCATATGTAAATTATTTATAAAAAATTAATTTTCTACCATCCGACCGTAGTGGTATCAGAGCAGAGTGTAAAAAATAATAATTAATGCAATATTAATGAAAGAGCCAATAGGATAACTACAACAAAGTTTTATAATAATAAAATGGAAAATTGAAGTAACACTAATTAAGTAATTATTTCAATTCAGGCAAATTAATATGTCGGTGATACAAGAAGAGAGGACCTAGATAGAAAATGAAATACCGCCTCCTATAAATGTGAATATGAATGTCCTGACCCAGATGATGACGGCATGCCACAATTGATTTAGAATTCCAATCTACAATTTAGTTGGGATGAGACTATTATTATGGACAAGTATTTAAAGATATTTTAAGATCTGTGTCTACCTTTGTTCAAAGGATCTGAAGATCCGATTGAAGTGGAGAATTAATTAATGAGCATAGAAAAAATATTAAATAGCATGGCATGTCTAGATGAACGAAAAGTAAAATTAGCTACTTATGTGCTGGATGGAGAAACTACAAGATGGTGGCATAGGCAGCGTAGAGATAGGCTAGGGAACATACCCAACATGATAGTAAGTTGAGAGAAGTTTGTGGAGTTATTCAGATAATGGTTTGTACCCCTAGCCGTTCAAAGACGGTTGTAGGAAAAACTCATTCAGTTGGTGCAACGAGAGAAAATAGTCATGCAGTATGAAGCAGAGTTTATTGCACTATCAAGATATGCTTCCAAATTGATAGCTACTGTAGAAGAGAAGTGTTGCAGATTCCTTTCAGGATTAAAGAATT
>JXCR01030474.1:16360-27847 GCA_002079205.1 Phalaenopsis hybrid cultivar | reverse complement strand
CAACCTATGAAAAATAAGGTTTGTGCAAGGGAAAATAAAAAATAAAGAGAGCAATCAACATATCTCCAGCACACCCAAGAATCTAAAATTGGCTTAAGGACAAATGAAGTACAAATTGGTCACAATAACTCCATAAATGATGATAAGAATCTCCATTGTCCCATTTCCTTTAGAGAAGGGGTAAGATTATGCACCAAACACCCCATAAATAATTTCATGACTAATAAATGATTTTCACATGGATTTCAAGTTTTTGTCACTTTTCTTAATAAAAAACAAATCCAAAAAAATGTTCAAGAAGCTTTTAAAGCTCCTTAGTAGAATAAAGCTATAACCGAAAAAAATTCCAGGCATTATAAAAGAGTAATGTCTGAGAAGAGTCTGAACTTCCACTAAGGACAAAAAAACAGTTGGATACAAATAAACCTTTACAATCAAATATAAATTGGTGATAAATTTAAAGCCCGGTTTGTTTCAAAATGTTACATTTAATCATAAAGTATTGACTATTAAAAAACTCTTTTTATTGTCAAACTCAACATAATTCAGATTTTTCTCTTTATGATAGCAAATTAGGACAAGCTTCTCCATGAACTTAATATGAAGAATACTTTTCTTGATGGGAACCTTCAGAATAAAGTATAAATGGATATCCCGTATGGATTGGAAAATCAAAAACACGCTAATAAGGTATTTTGACTCGAGAAAAACTCTATCTAACCTCAAACTATTCTCTCATGCCTAGCGTGACCGATTCTCCAAATATATTGCAAAAGAAGAATATACTCAGTGTCAAGCTAGTTACACCCTCTTTATCAAGTGTTAACCTGAAGAAAAAAAAACAACTATGATCGTCTATGTAAATGATATCATATTGAGATTTGGGAAAGACCTAACCAGAACAAAAGGGCCTTTGGCATAATAATTTGAGACAGAAAACTTGGAAAATCGAAATTAATTTCATGATAAAAAGGCAAACAATCAAAATAAATTTTTTTTTATTTCCCAAATAAAGTATATTTTTTATTTACTTTTAAAAATATGAACGCTTGGATATAAGCAAAAAATAATGAACCCGACAAATAAAATTGGGACACTACTAACAATACATCCATCAATAATGGTAATTATCAACATTTTATCAGCAAACTATTCGACCTCCTCTCATTTGTCCTGATATCGATTGCCCGATAGTGTTGTAAGCTAATACATAAAAAACCCTATTGAAAACTACACGAAAGTTGTTAACCGCATTCTGAGATACCTCAAGATGGCACCATGAAAATATTTGTTATATAAGAAGTAATTCAACAAGTAAATTAAAATATTTGCACATTTTGATTGCATTGGAGAAGCTATAGAATGCAGAACCATCTCTAGTTATTATGCTTTTTATCTAGGGAAATATGATCGCATAGAGAAGTGAAAAATATTGTATGGTTTCAAGAAAGAGCGTTGAAGCTAAAAATAGGCCAACAAGACTTGGTATTTGAGAAGAAATATGGACAGAAGGACTAGTAGAAGATTTAAAACTATCAAATAAAAAAAAAAATCGTTAGAACTAGATTATGATATCCAAGTTGTCTTAAGTATTGCAAAAAATCCTGACCACCATAGCAGAAATAAGCACGTTAAGATAAAACAACAGTTCATCTTGAAAAAAATTGAAAATGAACTTAACCAAATTAACTATGTTCAAATATACTCTCAAATTATGTTGCAGGGTTTTAGTAACTATTATCAGAGCTTTGTTTGATTTTCTATGGGATTGCATTTATATCATTATCTAGTTCTAAAGATACTAAATATAATAATGATATATTTCTAGATTTGCAGCTCTTTAGGTAATCCTATGGTGCCTCACAGTTGGAATAGTGTTTAGGGCTTAATATGGTCTTTTGTGACATATTTTATCTGCATCAGTTTGTTTTTTTCTTGCATTAAAAGGATCTGCAACTACAAGTGGTACAGCTATCTTTCTTAGAAGTTCGACAAAGAAAGCCGGGAGGTCATCTATAAGCCTAAGGTTTTGTTGGTTGCCATCTCAACCATTCGTTGGGATGTTTGTTGCCCAGTTTCTTGTTATTATGAATTCCCTTTATGTCATATGAACTTACAGGATAGATATTTCTAGCGTTGGAGCCAATCATTAACCAATTTATTCTTGTCTAGAATAGTTACTGTATGATCTTCAAAAGAAAAACTTCTCTTGTAATGGTATAACTACTATTGGCATCTTAATCTCAATAAAATGGGGGCATAAATTTTGCTTTGGCTGGATATTGTTTGGAATGATTTTCCAATTTTTTGTTCTTTTAACAATGTGGATCATCTTGTGGCTACCCTTTTTGGTTACCTGAAGGATTTAAGGGCCGTTAACACCAAGTGGTTGAGTTCTATTTCTTCTTTATGCTGTTGGACCAGCTACTCTAGAATCTAAAATTCTTGAATTCTTCCATGCCTATTATCTTGTTAGAGTAGTACTCCTATACATATAACTCATTACACTGGGCTTTTTGGCTTCATCTACTAGAATATGGCTTGTTTGTTTGTATGGAGTACTATCATCAATCATACAACCTTAATTATTTTCAACGATCACTATATTTGGATAAAGTCTTTCGAGAATCATCCACAACTTGTGGCAAATTCCCATGTTCAGCTAAGTCAATCTACATTCCAACTTTTAATGATTTTTAGTTTTCAAACCACTACTATTGATCCCGATTGTTTGTCAATGTCCCCCCTATAATTTAAGGAGAGTCAATAAGAGCGCTGGAGCTTCAAGGACTAGAAGTGGAGTGGAAATAGGTGCAATTGGGGCTATTGTTGGTATCTAAAACAAGTTTAAGCTTTTACCACCAGCCATATTCAAGCTTTTAGTCCTTCCGTTTATTTTATTTTCCTTTTTTCAGTTTCCTTTCTTTTTCTCAGAGTTAATTTTAGTTCAATGCGGCAACAACTCTCTTTTTTTCCGTCTCTTTTTAATTTTCTTTCTTCTAAACAATGCGGCAACAACTCTCTTTTTTTCCGTCTCTTTTTAATTTTCTTTCTTCTAAACAAAAAATAATTTTATTTCCAATTTTAGGCTTGAGCTAATCCTTTCTTTTTTTTTCTTTCTCTAAATTTATTTTCTTCTTCATAGTTTGTAGAATTAATACTATTTTTATAATTTCACAACTATATTTTTGCAATCCTTATCATGTTCTAGACTACCTAGAATCAATGCTTCACCACAATTGTAGAACTTCAAACCATAATAGCAAAAGTTGGGTTAAGGGAAAAGATATTGATTGAAAGTTTAGGACTCAAATTAAATTAAACACAAAAAAAGGAAATGAAAGGCTAAATGTATATCACATGTATAAAGACTAAAGAAGCATCTTGCTCAATCACATAAGACTATGTGACAGCAATAAATAAAATGTTATTTAAATTTTTATTATTGTGATTGTACTTATTATAATAATCTTGATGCAGAAAAAAAGAAAGAGATATAATTGAATGAGAGAGGATTCATGAAATGATAGATATAAGAGTAATGAGAAGAACGACAAAGCTATTAAAGATCATGATGATTCTTCAGAAAAACAAACCAAAACGATGACAATGATGCTGTTAATTTTTAGGTCATAAAAAATAAGTTAGAAAATCTAGTTTTATCCTAGGTCACTAATTTTTATATTTTCTAAATTCTAAGAGTCTATTTAGTTTTTTAAATTATTTATGTTTTCTTATTATGTCTTCTATAAAATAAGGTTAGGTTTGATGAGTTTTGTGTGTTAGTTTTCATAAATTAATTTTTTTTGTGTTTTTAATTTGAAACCTATACCTCAATTTGATTTGAAACCAATATTTTAACTTAACTGAGTAAATTGCCTCAATTCTAATTATAGGCTTTTTAAACCTATGATATACATGTAGATAAGCAATATGCATATTTCACCTTAATGAACCAAAATAAAAATAGTCACAGATCATCTCCTTTCTTCACTCGTCAACTTCAAACCGGCAAGAATAGTCGTCGACCTTCTTGATCAAGAATTGATCGACAATATGCAACAAATGATAACCCAACATCCCTTACACCTACTCATTGATTTGTAGCCATCCTAGTGCCTCCTACATGCTCGACATTGTGAGCGTTCTTCTCATCAAGGAACCTGACCACCATCATTCCCATTGCCAGCACAGAGGACTCGCCAAGAGCCACAATATGCTCTACAATCAAGCCATCACATGCACTTCATCAAATAAAATAATCTTCAAAGTCATCGACCACCTTCAATCACTACTCTAGACTCTAAGCCTTAACTTTCAATGCACTAGCATCATCTTTAAATAGCCTGCTACATTAATTAGCCTTGCAGCACCATCATTGCCTTCAATTTGATGCCAACCAAAAAATTAGAAACCTCGATGCCGATGGACATCTCTAACCAACCTAAGGATCCATAAACATCCTTCAAGAAATATTCATCGACGATCAATATAGTTATTGTGATCGAGACTTCCACTTCTTCAAAGTATAAACAGAGAGCATTTGAGTCATTGTTTTACCATGCAGTTATAAGGAAATGAATAGAAGAAGAAAAATAGGAGGATAGCTCCTAAAAAGATAAAATAGACTCCTTAGAATATACTGGGACGTTTAGAATACAAATCAACTAAATTTTAGACTTTGTATAGCCAAATAGGCCCTCGTCATTGTCGAAGCCATCGTCGGCACCTACGTTAGCCACCCTAACTGACCATACCCAACCGGTCACCAAGGGCCGACCACTGAAGGCCGACCCCTTGGGCCGGCTACCTGATGTCAATGAATCCAGCGACAAGAACGCTCCAGGGAGACAGATCTAAGAAAAGAAAAAATCACAATTACCCTCAAAACTCCCCTTAAAATAAGGGCATAAATGTAATATTTTTACCCTATTTATTTCTCTATAAATAGAAGACCCATAGATGTAAACNGGCCGGCTACCTGATGTCAATGAATCCAGCGACAAGAACGCTCCAGGGAGACAGATCTAAGAAAAGAAAAAACCACAATTACCCTCAAAACTCCCCTTAAAATAAGGGCATAAATGTAATATTTTTACCCTCTTTATTTCTCTATAAATAGAAGACCCATAGATGTAAAAAAAATGGTACATAGGCTCTCTCTTTCTCAACCCCCTTGTCAAAGGTAACTCTTCCCTTCTTCCCACTTGTAATCTTCAGGTTGTGTGGAATAAAAGAGACCAAAGAGAACGGGAACACCCCTCTTTGCCCCCCACGGGGCAACTCTCCCTCTCTTTCTCTCATTCTCTTTCTCCTTTCCTCGGATCTGTGTTCTATTCCTTGGGCACGAACCAAAGGACAAATTTGGGTTCAACACCCTACAAGATATGGTGAGAGTAGAAAGTGTCGCCAACAAGAAGAGCCTTTCGAGCTGGAAAAATTCCAAACCAAAGCAATAAAAAGAAGAAGAAGAAAAAATGGGAAGAATATAAAATAGAAGATAAGACATAAAAGATGAAGGGACATGAGAATACTAAAAGGTAAGTGACAAAACCAAAAAACAAAAAAATAAAATAAAATAAAATAAAAAATAAAAGAGAGAAGAGAAGGAAAAGTCTCTCACTTACCAAAGATAATAAGGATCCTTCAAGAAGGAACAAAAAAATAAGTATTTTTTATTTACCTTATTTACTTTTCTTAAATAAAGAAAGAAATAAAAAAGAGGGAAAGAAAGAATGAAAAAAGATAAATATATTCTATCTCTTCATTTAAGTCTCTACTTCAGGACGAGCGAATAAAGCCTCTACTCCAGGACGAGCGAACAAAGCCTCTCCTTCGGGAGGAGCGAGCAAAGCCACTCCTCCGGGATGAGCGAGCAAAGCCTCTCCTTCAGGAAGAGCGAGCAAAGCCACCTCTGGGCGAGCGAGCAAATACTCTCCTCGGGGAAGAGCGAACAAAACTTCTCCTCCGAAACGAGCAAACAAAAACACTCTTCCGAGACAATCAAACAAAAACTCTCCTCCGGGACGAGCAAATAAACTCTCCTCCTGGACGAGTGAACAAAAACTCTTCTCTGTAATAAACAAACAAAGACTCTCCTCCTGAATGAGCGAATAAAGACTCTCTTCCGGGATAAGGGAGTAAAGCCTCTCCTCCGGGACGAGCGAGCAAAGCCTCACCTTTGGGACGAGCGAATAAATACTCTCGTCAGGGAAGAGGGAACAAAACCTCTCCTCCAAAACGAGCAAACAAAGACACTCTTTCGGAATGAGCAAACAAAGACTCTCCTCCGAGACGAGCGAACAAAAACTCTCCTCCGAGACGAGCGAACAAAAACTCTCCTCCGAGACGAGCAAACAAAGAATCTCCTCTNATTTACCTTATTTACTTTTCTTAAATAAAGAAAGAAATAAAAAAGAGGGAAAGAAAGAATGAAAAAAGATAAGTATATTCTATCTTTTTATTTAAGTCTCTACTTCAGGACGAGCGAATAAAGCCTCTACTCCAGTACGAGCGAACAAAGCCTCTCCTTCGGGAGGAGCGAGCAAAGCCACTCCTCCAGGATGAGCGAGCAAAGCCTCTCCTCCGGGAAGAGCGAGCAAAGCCACCTCTGGGCGAGCGAGCAAATACTCTCCTCGGGGAAGAGCGAACAAAACTTCTCCTCCGAAACGAGCAAACAAAAACACTCTTCCAGGACAATCAAACAAAAACTTTCCTCCGGGACGAGCAAATAAACTCTCCTCCTGGACGAGTGAACAAAAACTCTTCTCCGTAATAAACAAACAAAGACTCTCCTCCTGAATAAGCGAATAAAGACTCTCCTCCGGGATAAGGGAGTAAAGCCTCTCCTCCGGGACGAGCGAGCAAAGCCTCACCTTTGGGACGAGCGAATAAATACTCTCGTCAGGGAAGAGGGAACAAAACCTCTCCTCTGAAACGAGCAAACAAAGACACTCTTTCGGAATGAGCAAACAAAGACTCTCCTCCGAGACGAGCGAACAAAAACTCTCCTCCGAGACAAGCGAACAAAAACTCTCCTCCGAGACGTGCGAACAAAAACTCTCCTTCGAGAAGAGCAAACAAAGAATCTCCTCCGGGACGAGCAAACAACGCCTCTCCTTCGGAACGAGCAAACAACGCCTCTCCTCCGGGACGAGCGAACAAAGTCTCCCCTCCAAGACGAGCGAACAAAGTCTCTCCTTCAGCACGAGCGAACACTACCTCTCNTCTGGGACGAGCAAACAACGCCTCTCCTTCGGAACGAGCAAACAACGCCTCTCCTCCGGGACGAGCGAACAACGCCCCTCCTCCAAGACGAGCGAACAAAGTCTCCCCTTCAAGACGAGCGAACACTGCCTCTCCTTCGGGACGAGCGAACACTGCCTCTCCTCCGGGACGAGCGAACAAAGCCTCTCCTTCCGAACGAGCGAACACTGCCTCTCCTGCGGGACAAGCGAACACTGCCTCTCCTCCGGGACGAGCGAACAACGCCTCTTCTCCGGGACGAGCGAACAACGCCTCTCCTCCGGGACGAGCGAACAACGCCTCTCCTCCGGGACGAGCGAACAACGCCTCTTCTCCTGAAAGAGCACAAAAAAATATCCTTTGGGACGAGCAGAAAAAATCTCTCCTCTAGAACAAGAGAACAAAGCCTCTCTTCGGGGACGAGCAAGCAAATAATCTTTTCAAAAATCTACTCATCCAAGGCCAATGAAAGAACTGTTATGAAACCAAGTCGAGCTAGAGGTTTATGGAATTTTATTTTCTGTACTTGAGTTTTTCATTCTTACCGCAAATTTGCTTCCAGGAAGTAAAAAACTCGGGAGCATTACGTATAGCTGAAAAAATAGTCCCTTGCCGAGCTGAAGGAAAGTCATTGCTGAGGTTGGCGTTGGCACCTACACCAAACACTCTGGTTGGCCATACCTAGCCAGTTGGCCACCAAGGGTCGGCCACCGGAGGCCNTCCCACTTGTAATCTTCAGGTTGTGTGGAATAAAAGAGGCCAAAGAGAACGGGAACACCCCTCTTTGCCCCCCACGGGGCAACTCTCCCTCTCTTTCTCTCTTTCTCTTTCTCCTTTCCTCGGATCTGTGTTCTATTCCTTGGGCACGAACCAAAGGACAAATTTGGGTTCAACACCCTACAAGATGTGGTGAGAGTAGAAAGTGTCGCCAACAAGAAGAGCCTTTCGAGCTGGAAAAATTCCAAACCAAAGCAATAAAAAGAAGAAGAAGAAAAAATGGGAAGAATACAAAATAGAGGATAAGACATAAAAGATGAAGGGACATGAGAATACTAAAAGGTAAGTGACAAAACCAAAAAACAAAAAAATAAAATAAAATAAAATAAAAAATAAAAGAGAGAAGAGAAGGAAAAGTCTCTCACTTACCAAGATAATAAGGATCCTTCAAGAAGGAACAAAAAAATAAGTATTTTTTATTTACCTTATTTACTTTTCTTAAATAAAGAAAGAAATAAAAAAGAGGGAAAGAAAGAATGAAAAAAGATAAGTATATTCTATCTTTTTATTTAAGTCTCTACTTCAGGACGAGCGAATAAAGCCTCTACTCCAGTACGAGCGAACAAAGCCTCTCCTTCGGGAGGAGCGAGCAAAGCCACTCCTCCAGGATGAGCGAGCAAAGCCTCTCCTCCGGGAAGAGCGAGCAAAGCCACCTCTGGGCGAGCGAGCAAATACTCTCCTCGGGGAAGAGCGAACAAAACTTCTCCTCCGAAACGAGCAAACAAAAACACTCTTCCAGGACAATCAAACAAAAACTTTCCTCCGGGACGAGCAAATAAACTCTCCTCCTGGACGAGTGAACAAAAACTCTTCTCCGTAATAAACAAACAAAGACTCTCCTCCTGAATAAGCGAATAAAGACTCTCCTCCGGGATAAGGGAGTAAAGCCTCTCCTCCGGGACGAGCGAGCAAAGCCTCACCTTTGGGACGAGCGAATAAATACTCTCGTCAGGGAAGAGGGAACAAAACCTCTCCTCTGAAACGAGCAAACAAAGACACTCTTTCGGAATGAGCAAACAAAGACTCTCCTCCGAGACGAGCGAACAAAAACTCTCCTCCGAGACAAGCGAACAAAAACTCTCCTCCGAGACGTGCGAACAAAAACTCTCCTTCGAGAAGAGCAAACAAAGAATCTCCTCCGGGACGAGCAAACAACGCCTCTCCTTCGGAACGAGCAAACAACGCCTCTCCTCCGGGACGAGCGAACAAAGTCTCCCCTCCAAGACGAGCGAACAAAGTCTCTCCTTCAGGACGAGCGAACACTGCCTCTCCTCGGGACGAGTGAACAACGCCTCTCCTCCGGGACGAGCGAACAAAGTCTCCCCTCCAAGACGAGCGAACAAAGTCTCTCCTTCAGCACGAGCGAACACTACCTCTCCTCCGGGACGAGCGAACAACGCCTCTCCTCCGGGACGAGCGAACAACGCCTCTCCTCCGGGACGAGCGAACAACGTCTCTTCTCCTGAAAGAGCACAAAAAAATATCCTTTGGGACGAGCAAACAAAATCTCTCCTCTAGAACAAGAGAACAAAGCCTCTCTTCGAGAACGAGCAAGCAAATAATCTTTTCAAAAATCTACTCATCCAAGGCCAATGAAAGAACTGTTATGAAACCAAGTCGAGCTAGAGGTTTATGGAATTTTATTTTCTGTACTTGAGTTTTTCATTCTTATCGCAAATTTGCTTTCAGGAAGTAAAAAACTCGGGAGCATTACGTATAGCTGAAAAAATAGTCCCTTGCTGAGCTGAAGGAAAGTCATTGCTGAGGTTGGCGTTGGCACCTACGCCAAACACTCTGGTTGGCCATACCCAGCCAATTGGCCACCAAGGGTCGGCCACCGGAGGCTGACCACTTTGACCAGCCACCTGATGCCGATGAATCCATCAACAAGAACGCTACAGGTAAAAAGATCTACGTAGGAAAAAAACCAGGATACCTCTTAAAGCAGGGGCATAAATGAAATATTTTTTCCCCTCTTTATCTCTATATAAATAGAGGACCCCTAGATGTAAAAAGGGGTGGGTCCCTAGGTTCTCTCTCTCAANCCAAATTAACTATGTTCAAATATACTCTCAAATTATGTTGCAGGGTTTTAGTAACTATTATCAGAGCTTTGTTTGATTTTCTATGGGATTGCATTTATATCATTATCTAGTTCTAAAGATACTAAATATAATAATGATATATTTCTAGATTTGCAGCTCTTTAGGTAATCCTATGGTGCCTCACAGTTGGAATAGTGTTTAGGGCTTAATATGGTCTTTTGTGACATATTTTATCTGCATCAGTTTGTTTTTTTCTTGCATTAAAAGGATCTGCAACTACAAGTGGTACAGCTATCTTTCTTAGAAGTTCGACAAAGAAAGCCGGGAGGTCATCTATAAGCCTAAGGTTTTGTTGGTTGCCATCTCAACCATTCGTTGGGATGTTTGTTGCCCAGTTTCTTGTTATTATGAATTCCCTTTATGTCATATGAACTTACAGGATAGATATTTCTAGCGTTGGAGCCAATCATTAACCAATTTATTCTTGTCTAGAATAGTTACTGTATGATCTTCAAAAGAAAAACTTCTCTTGTAATGGTATAACTACTATTGGCATCTTAATCTCAATAAAATGGGGGCATAAATTTTGCTTTGGCTGGATATTGTTTGGAATGATTTTCCAATTTTTTGTTCTTTTAACAATGTGGATCATCTTGTGGCTACCCTTTTTGGTTACCTGAAGGATTTAAGGGCCGTTAACACCAAGTGGTTGAGTTCTATTTCTTCTTTATGCTGTTGGACCAGCTACTGTAGAATCTAAAATTCTTGAATTCTTCCATGCCTATTATCTTGTTAGAGTAGTACTCCTATACATATAACTCATTACACTGGGCCTTTTGGCTTCATCTACTAGAATATGGCTTGTTGTTTGTATGGAGTACTATCACCAATCATACAACCTTAATTATTTTCAACGATCACTATATTTGGATAAAGTTTTTCGAGAATCATCCACAACTTGTGGCAAATTCCCATGTTCAGCTAAGTCAATCTACATTCCAACTTTTAATGATTTTTAGTTTTCAAACCACTATTATTGATCCCGATTGTTTGTCAATGTTCCCCCTATAATTTAAGGAGAGTCAATAAGAGCGCTGGAGCTTCAAGGACTAGAAGTGGAGTGGAAATAGGTGCAATTGGGGCTATTGTTGGTATCTAAAACAAGTTTAAGCTTTTACCACCAGCCATATTCAAGCTTTTAGTCCTTCCGTTTATTTTATTTTCCTTTTTTCAGTTTCCTTTCTTTTTCTCAGAGTTAATTTTAGTTCAATGCGGCAACAACTCTCTTTTTTTCCGTCTCTTTTTAATTTTCTTTCTTCTAAACAATGCGGCAACAACTCTCTTTTTTTCCGTCTCTTTTTAATTTTCTTTCTTCTAAACAAAAAATAATTTTATTTCCAATTTTAGGCTTGAGCTAATC
>JXCR01030443.1:394120-419290 GCA_002079205.1 Phalaenopsis hybrid cultivar | reverse complement strand
CCCCCCCCGCCTATGTTGCTCTGCTGGCAATGGTGCCTGTGATCTCGTGCTTCATCGAAGGGAGAAAGTCTATGTGATTTCCATTCTTGGTGAAAGAATGTGTTTCTAAATCCGTCGTGCCGAGTCATCTAGTCGAATTGTCACGTTTTCCCCAATAAAAGTCGGCAGACATCCATGATGACCACGTCGCATCACACCTGATCATGTAGTTATCTCCTAATCGAAAACTCCGCTAAGCACCTCCGATCAATGCTAACATTGTTTTTCTTCTTCAACCATGTCAGAGAATATGACTGGGAGTGTCGTTGACTCATGAGGCTCAATTTCTCCACTATTTGTGTAGACGACACTTTTTTACTTCTTTCTTCATCGATGATGAGGCTGCATACCTTCTCTTGTACAGTGCAACGGGTGTAGAATATATCGTGATGAGGTCACCGCGAATCCCTTGTATCCTTAGTCAGTAGAACCCGTCAAACCACGAGCTGCTAGCCCTTATTAGGTGGAAGATGACGCATCTCACTCTGTTCCTCAACTATCTCCTCGTCGCTAACCTCCTTCACGTCACCCTCCTCAGTAAAAGATGCAAATTGACTCATCTGGCAGCTCGAGGCAATGTGTCCAAAACCTTGGCATCTTAAGCATTTTTTGGCAGAGACTGTAGTTGGCTTGCTACTCTTCTCAGGCTTCTTCTCACTGGGGGTGGCTCTATCCTTATTTGAATTAGTTTTCTTAACTATTTGTGGTGCACTCCTAATGGTATCTCCAATTGTGGGTGATTGCTTGACTGGTGGTGGTCTTGCTCTATTGCTACTGTGACCAAAGAAAAATATGTTGAGATTTTTATATTTATTTTACACTGATTTTGATGATATTGCACTTTAAAGAAATGTATTTTTGATGTTTTGTTGCAGGTATGTTGAATTATAGTCATTGGAGCAAAAATATGCAAAAATGAGCGAATTTGGAGCAAAAAAAGACCAAAATATGAAGATTTGATTTTGGGCGTCGACCGACGGCGGGATCGACGCCGCCGACGGCGGTTTTTCCCGAGAGTCCAGAATTAAATATTCTAGAAGGCCGCCGACGGGGCCATCGAGGCCGTTGACGGCGAGCACGTCGGTTCGCTCAACAGATGCATTGAATGTGTACGACTTATTAAGGGATGCTTGGGCAACTCTTGAAAACTTTTCTATAACTTTAAAAGAAACATTTGGAGGCCTAAAAAGGGGGTGTTTGCCAAGTCTTTGTTGTTTGTGGTGCCCATTAGAGTGTAGAGAGTGGTTAGTATTGTGAGGAATTCTTCGAGAAATTGTAAGTGGAAGGAAAGTGAAAAATTTCTTCCTCCTTGCCGCTTCGAAAGAGAATTCTGTGTGTTGTAAAGAAAAGAAGAAATTCAGAGGAACTTCGAGGAGTTTGCTTGGGGAGGAATTAGAGATAAGTTGTGTTTACTTATTGAAGTTTGTATGACTTTGCTTTTATATATAAATTTCAAGTTTTGTCGTATCTTCTCCATGAGTTCTGAGTAGTTTTCTCTGTCTTTCTCCTTGTCTTGAGATTTTGTGAAATGGTGATTTGAATTGGTTGTGTCATGAGAATGTTAAAGAAGTTGTGATGATCTTTTCACTTCAATCTTAATTTACTTTCAATCTGACCAATTGATTTGTTAAAATATGTTGAGTTTTAAAACTAAAGTGAAGATTGCATCCAAGATTTAGGGAGGTCAAAGTCCTTGAAAGTTGAATGTAAATAAATAGGAAAATAAAAATTATCGGGCGTAAAGACTAAAATCCCCAATTCGGTCCTATTGTTTGGGTGCTGAAGTGTAGATGTTAGCCCTCAGATTTGGGTGCAAATAAATATGGAAATAAAATTATCGGGCGTAGAATTGGAGATTTTAGAGTGACAATTGGAAGTTGGGTGAAAATAAATAGGGAAATAAAATTATCAGGCGTAGAATTGGAGATTTTAGAGTGACAGAAAAATCCCCAATTTGGTCCTATCGTTTGGGTGCTGAAGTGTAGATGTTAGCCCTCAGGCGAGGAAATAAATAGGAAAATAAAATTATCGGGTGTTGAATTGGAGATTTTAGAGTGACAGACTAAAATCTCTAATTCGGTCCTATCGTTTGGGTGCTGATGTGTAGATGTTAGCCCTCAAGTGAGGGGAACGTGAAAGCTCCAAAGTGAGAGTCGGTATCCTCCCAGCCTAGATTCGGTCATATCGTTTGGGTGCTGAAGTGTAGATGTTAGCCCTCAGGCGAGGGGAACGTGGAAGCTCTAAAGTGAGAGCCGGTATCCTCCCAGCATAGCCGCAGATTCAGTAATCAAGAATATGATTAGTCAATGTTCTTTATGTTTGGTCCAAAGGGTAAAGAATAAGTATACTCCTATTTGACACAATACAATTTGAACTGATTCAATTTATCCATTCACTTAAATTTTTTGACAAGGAGAATAATGTTTTCTTATATATTGAACTTCACATTATAAACTTTATTAGTAGAATTAGTTAATTAAGACTCTATTAAAATTACATTTTTATTTCAATTGCCTATTAGTGATAAATATGCAATTTGAATTATATTGTTGTGATTAAGTATTGATTTTTTAAATCTTAGTTCTAGTCGCTAATATTATTCTCTGTGAGATCGATATTTAGGACTCAATTAGAACCTTGTATTACTTGAGCGATACGTATACTTGCATTAATAAGTGTGACTTTGCAATTATTGAATATTTTATACACATCTTTATCAAATCTATAACCGTTATCAAGTTTTTCGCGTCGTTGCCAGGGATTTAAATCTTCTAACAGCAGTATCAAATTCTTGTATTTTTAAACATATATAAAGTCGTTGTCATGTTGTCTTTCCACTTTCAATGCTAATGTCTGGACATACCAAGAGACCAATAAGGTTGCATCTATATTGCATTGCTAATAACGGGTTTCAGGCCCCTAGATAATGGTATATGACATGTTCCTTTGGCTCGACTAAATCTCACTTCATCTGCAATTGGTCAAATTGCATCGTAAATTCCTCTGTTATAGGTGGCGACGTCTCAGAAATATATCATAATGGTAGTGAGGTGAGAGGTATTTTCTTTGCATCGCTTCTTTCATCTTCTCCCACTTGGAAATCTTATCACTGTTATCTCTTTTCCTTTGCCTCTGTAAGTTGTCTCACAACAAGGAGGCGTTTTTTCTCAATTTGATAGATGCAAGCTTTACCCTTTTATCTTCTGATACCTCTTTGTATTCAAAAAATCTCTCAATTGGTTGAAGCTATTTGATAAAATCACCTGGATCCATACCTCCATCGAATTTTGATAGTTTTACTTTTATTATGAAATCTCTGTGTCCTCCAAATGATGTCTCCTCTCTAGGCATTTTGTGATACTGGATTCTGCAACACTTGGCCTTTCTAATTCATCACTGAAATTCTTCCCATGGAAGGGGTTGAAATTCTCGTCTCTTTTGCCTCTTCGATTTTTCTTGTCACTTTCGTGGATAAGTCCCCCTTAGATGTCATCCCCAATGTCCGCAAGTTTTCTATGAAGTTAGTGGTTCTCTTGTTGTATCTCATCCTGGGTAGGCTCCGACATGTATCTTCACGGTGATATGACTAGGATTTAGGGTTGGGAGGTGGAAGGGGTGTATGAGGCTAATTGAAGGTATAGAAAATTTAATTTGGGGCTCTTTGATTTTGAAAATCAACAAGGTGAAATTTGGGACAGGTCAAAGTTTGGCTATGAATTGGAAATAGGACAAAAATATTTTGGTGTAGGGGTAAGTTGAATGCTAGGTAACCCTAGAATAAGACTAGCCCTAGACTAGCTATAATACCAAATGATACCAGAGTTAACACAAACCACAACCGAACAACAAATTTTATTGTTGAATTTAAAAAGTTACAATGACGAATCCTCAGCACAAAACGACACAAACATGCAAACGGTAACTAACTACGACAACAATGCAAAATAAGAAAAAAACAGCACAAAACACATAAATGACTCGTTAAATGAGAGGGACAAGACCGGAAGGGGAGGGAGGAAGCTGCGGTAGTTCTGGAAGGTGGATGGTAGCCAGTGGCTGCAGTGCTGGATGGCATAGGAGTGATAGTGGCCTGCTAGGAGGAGGTTGGTAGCAAGTGGTTGTGGTGGCAAAGGGAGTAGGAGCGATGGCAATGGTATGGACAGCAGAAGGAAGAGGTGACTGGTGGCTGGAAAACAACTGGAAGACGTGGCGGTGGGCTGGACAGTAGTAAGAGTAGACAGTGGGCGGAATAGCAGCAAGAACAGGTGTCTGGGGCCGGACAACAGCAGGAACAAGCCTTATGGGGGCTGGTGACAACAAGAACTGGCCCGGAAGGGGCTGGTGGTAGTGAAGGCAGAACCTGGAGTGCTGACAGTAGCACTGGCAGCAGCAAAGACAGGTTCTTGAGGGGTTGGCAGGAGCAGGAAGGATGAAACGAGCTGAGATAATCACCTTGGAGGAGTTCCAAGTCAATTGAGTGAAATAAAAAACAGTCTTTTTCATAGCTCCCAAATGCACCCAATTTAATTATACAAAATGTTCAGTTCTTTGACGAATTTGATTGAAATATCTTAGCCCTTGCAACAATAGAAGAATCATAAAGAGAGGTAATAAATCAGTAGATCTAAATACGATAGTGGTATGATTTCTTATTGGATGCTCATCAAAGATGGAAACAATTTGCTTATCGTCCCTTAATTATGCTTGAGAAAGAAGGCCACAACCACATAATAAAGGCCAATGACGCTTGCTCCCTTTCAGCCTTGTTTTACTTTTGTTTCTAACATTCGTATATATCCTTATGTGGAAGTTCAAAGGCCCAGCCATCACCTTTTATGGGTATCTCATATGATACTTAAACATGATGAACCTACACTAACATTAGCTATAGGATAGTTCTATTGGTACTAAACCAAATTGAGTTAAACATTTACAACACTCCCTTTCAATGTTGTTATAGTATACTTTGTATTATATTTATGATTTTAAAATTGAGTCCTCTGAGCTCTCAAAATTCTGAATGATTTGAGCACCGCATAACTTTAAAATCCCTAAATATCTCTGGCCTCACAATAGTTAATGACGTATTAAAAATATATTTTGCTGATTGTGTTGAATCCATCAGTACTAAAAGCATATCTGCCACTAAATATTTGCATTTTAGCTGTTCCATCACTCAAGAGTTTAAATTGAGATCTTATTGTTACCAATCTCATTGGATGGAAATGGAGCACATGGATGATGTCTTTAAGCTCCTTAGGTTGTTAGCATTTGAGTGAACATCATTAAGTAATTTATGCTTATTTGATCAATAAGTGAGCTTCAATTTATCTCTTTCCTCACTTGAAGATTTTTGTTGTCTTTTCTATATTTTTTTAAAGTCAATTTTCAAAAATAATATTGACTTTAAATCTATGAAGTGTTAATTCATTGGATATGGAATTAATGATTTTAACTAAAAACTTTGCAAGGATTACAATCAGAAGTTCATTGAAAGTAGGACTATTATATACATTGAAGCTGATAAATGTGAAGTCAAGTTCTGAACAGATTGAACTAAAGAAAGTTCTTTAAAATGATATGCAAGAAAGAGGTCACGTGATTCATCAAAATTTTGAGAAACAACGTGAGCCTAGCAGGTTCGTGATATAATTGAGAACAACTCGAGGAATATGTAAGTCCTTCATTGCATTATTTATTGATAATTGATGTCGGTGAATGAATTATATTGAAGAAACAGTTCATGTTAAAGACTTCGTTAAGCAGGAGTTGGAAATGTAAGTGCTGGAGTAGAAAATAAATGGACATTAACTAAACTGCTAAAGGATAAGAGGGCGTTGTGCAATATCTGGATCGAATAAGAAAAAACATAATGTGAACAAAATTTATCGAGTAGAGCTTTTGGTAGCGTGATATCAGCAAAAGGAACTTGTTGATTTAAATTATATTATTTTCTCATTTCGTTAATCCATTTTTGCCAATGATATTTTTAAGATGCCAATATGTCTTTTCTTCATGAATAAGTCTGAAGATTCTGGAAAATAATTATTTATAAACTTGATACATATTTGTATGGTTTAAAGCATGCTCCTTATTAGTGATGCTAAAAATTTGGTCATGCATAGAATTGTCTTTACTAGATGCATTGCAAATGTATTCTTATTTGTCAATGATATGTTCAATGCACAAGCAAAGTTTACTAAAATCTATAAATTGGAGTATGATCAAAATTCCCTTATGCTTTGATAGTTTTGTAAATAGCAATGTTTTGAGTGCTATGTATGTAAATGCGCCTAAATTCAAATTTAATTTACCTCTATGTTCCTTTGAACATTTGATCAAATCAGCTTAGAATACTACCTTACTTGTAAAAACTCAACTGCATCTTAATCACGTGGTTCTATTTATTTCAGTAAAGCTTGTTTTTCATCATTTTTTATTTTTTATATGGATTTTGTTTGTTATTAACTTTTACTTTGATAAGGATCTTGGGACTCAATATTCCCTTGCTTTTGCATGCCTTAGGAAAACTATGATTTGTTGATCGAGTCATTGTCAGGGAATGACCACTCATGGACTTCTTCAACATTAAAGGTCAGATAAGTGTTTTTTTCCTTAAGGTTTTATTTGTTCCCAACTTGATAAATACAGTAACTTAATGGGAAAGTGTGCGGGTTTTTCATTTTATTATTATTGAGGTTTCAATTGTTTAACGGTTGTTTGTGATCACTTATTTTGAGTATTTGAGAAATAACTTAATTTGTTTTTAAAAAGAGAAAAAGCTCAAACTGATCCATACACTATTTATGTATGGTCATTTTAGATCAACTATCTCTTATCTCTAATTAGTCTCTTAGACTACTCAAATTTGATCCCAAATAGTATCTGTTGAAATTGCTATCTATATGAACAAAAAGCGGGCTCTCTTACTTAAACTTTTAGAAGGCATAAAGGAATGGTCTTTTAGGAAAATAAAATTTTCCTTTTTGTCATTTACATTTCCTACTACCGCAAAACTAGCTCATAAAAGTTTTAAAAGAACCTATCCATATGAGCAAATTTTAACTTCAGCAAACTTATTCAAAACTTATCATAAAATTCTATAGGAGCTCTGGAGGGAAGATATGAGATAGTCCATGGGAGTAAAATGTCCACTAATTAGAGACTATTTTAAGTTTGTTCTCTTTTTTATAATAATAAACATAGTATTAATCAAGCAAGTTTTATCTAAATTTTTTAATTCCAAAAAAAAAAAAACATTAAATGGTCTTTAAAAGGCCTAAGCTTTTGCCCTACAGAAAGAAAACCTATTGTTCAAGTTATAAGAAGTTTGAGGAGTTTTTCCCACGTTTTTCTTTAGAAAACATATTTTTTGTATAGGTTGTAGATTGCGGCTCATTAGTCAGATTTCTAAAAATATTTGGTGAAGTATAGAAAATGATAAGCCTAACTTGGTTAATCACCGTGACGAAAAAAGGAATACCATACAATTTCTTTATATTTACATATCTAATACCTAAACTTAACCTTTTACATATATACGATCCAAATCATTCATATCACATAAAAATACCTTAATTTTAACTTTGATAAAGCGAATTACACTTTTTCGTGCATGGGTAATGGGACATGTTTGTAAAAATTGAAATTTAGGTGTTATATATACACATAAGAATTGATTGGTATTTGTGTAAATCTTAAAAAAAATTAAATAAAATTAAGTGAAATTTATATACATTCCACGCAGTTCTTATGTATTTACATATCTAACATCTAAATAGTCATATTTACATGCCCACCATTCAATGTTTTAACATCACATAAAAAATCTACCATCACTAGCCTTTTAAAAGTGAAATTCACATTTTCATGCATAGTTTCATAACACCAAAGTGTTATAAGTCTAAATTACAAACTTTGGATTTTAGATATGTAAATACTTATGGATTGAATGGTATCTATGTAAATCTTCAAAATAATAATAATAATAATAATAATTGTATACACAAATATGTTTGCATATCTAAAATACAAACTTTTTATACATATTTTGAAACAATGAAAACTAATATGATGAACTGAGCCCACCTGCCAAAGTGGTTGAACTGAGCCCACCTGCCGAAGCGGTTGAATCTCATCTCTTATGTAGAGCTGAACTAGTCCGCGTAAGAGGGACAACTACTATAGATGGCTATCATTACTAGCAAGGACACGAGTCCATTTAAAAGTGTTTCTTGACATCTGCATCACAACCTTTTTTAGCAAGTCACCATGGATGGATGTCGCACTGTACTAAATGTATTTTATATTTTCTTCTCTTTTGGAGTAAAATGGAAGTCAAGATGAGTGAAAGGGATCTTGAATCTTTTCCCGGGAAACTTCTTTCTCTCTCAAAGCATTGTGATCCGAGAGACCTTCACGGGATTATTTTCTCCGGCTTACCAGAGGTTCAAGTTCAATACACAATCCTTGAGATTTTCTCTCAAGCTTTACATCCATCTTTTTCTTTTTCCTTTCTGTAACGAAAATAAGGTCTTTACCAAGCTGTATGTACCACGATTGATAGAGGGCCCTACGTCCTAAAAGATTCAATCCAAAAAGGCGCGGTTAGCGTGGAAGTTCATACCCAAACTCTGCAAGATTTGTCTATGTAAGAAAAGATGAAGGAGAACGATGGATTGATGGATTGTACTAGAG
Source organism: Phalaenopsis hybrid cultivar (assembly GCA_002079205.1). NCBI lineage: Eukaryota > Viridiplantae > Streptophyta > Magnoliopsida > Asparagales > Orchidaceae > Phalaenopsis > Phalaenopsis hybrid cultivar. The sequence goes on along the minus strand of JXCR01030443.1, from coordinate 410,554 downwards.
AGTTTGTGATACAACAGATCAATGAGATGAGAGAACAAATTTTGAAGACCGTGCAAGATACAAGAGAGGCCTTCAAATCTCATTCCCAAACCGAGCCCAAACGGGATCAGTGGCTCACAGGCAACAACCGCCAAAGCAAGTGCTACTGGAGCAGGAGCCTCCTAGTCAAAACTTATCGAGAGCCAGACCGAGGATAGCTCTTGACCCATTATTAGAGTTAGGCGAAGCAAAAAAAGACAACTTTGACTGCATGTAAGGACAACCTTCTGAAGCCTTGTATGAAGAGGAAAGAAGATGAAGAAAGCGAAGACTCACCTTGAATATTTAGATGAAGAAGCGAGACGAAGAAGATGACAAAGACAATAGATAGCACATTCTCAAAGGAGATTGTAGAAGCTCAGGCATTAAGGAAGTTTAAGATTCCTCATTTGTAATCTTATAAAAGGAGATCTAACCGTACTGATAATCTAGTTCCATTAAGGTCAACAGTCTGCCTGCTCATAATTAACGGTGCTTTAAAGTGTCGTTTATTTTTCATGACATTAAAAGAATCAGCTTAACGTGTGTTCAACAATCTGCTGCCAGGAGTCATCATTTCCTTTGAGAGTTCAAGCACATGTTCGTGGCTCTGGCTCAATCACGAGTCCGCAAAAGCTACCAAAAAACTCTCGAGCTCTCTTAAAAATTCACCAAGGACTTATGGAGAGCTTTAGATGCTTCATTAACCTCTTCCAACGAGATATGCTATACATCCACGATCTAAAACCTGTTGTCGCTCACATCACGCTAGCGTAAGGTCTATGTGAGGGGTCGTTTCGGTAACCGCTTGACTTGTGGAAGCCAAAGATTTTGGCCAAGCTCCTCGAGCTTGCGAATAGCCACATATCTACTGGGGAGTATAAGTTCTGTCCTAGTTTCTCCCGACCACAAGAGTCTAAGGAGAGGTTTCAAAACAATCCTCACGACGATTGCAGAACCCGAAGAATCGCTTCAGAAAGAGGAAATCTTAGAACGCTCTCGACAAACATTTCTGACGGGAGCAGGGTGATACTAATAGGAGGTTGGTCGGAAGAAGGTCAGAGCAAAGTCACAAGCAACCTCGACTTCCTACCACTAAAGTCACACCTTTAAGGGTTTCAGTGGTTGAGATCGTAGAGAACATTCAAATAAGGGCTTCAAGAAGCCATTTCCCATGAAGGTAGGAACACTCGCCCGTGATCCCAACAGATTCTCTGCATATCGTCAAAATCATGGTCACGACACCGAGGAGTGTCAAAATCTTCATAGCCTAACCGAAAAATGGATCAAGGAAGAAAAGTTGAAGGAGTTTGTTGCCCCTTAAGCCTGAACTCAAAGACAGGGTAAGACACTAGCCGAGGGTAATAGCGATGAACCCACTTCGATGAGACTGATCCACATCGTCAGCATCATGCCAACCATCTTTTGAGGAGACAAACCTGAAGCTTCGCAAATGTCCAGTCTAAAGAGATTAAAAACATGAGAGATTTATTCAATCACTGGGTCAAACACGCTACACCAATCTACCCTCCTTCCACATTCTCAGATGTCGATCTGCCCACTGGTGGAAATCCCTGTAATGATGTCATAGTATTCACTGCCATCATCGTTGATTACCAATTCAATAGTATCTTGATTGCTAACAGTAGCTTTGTCAATATTCCATTCAAAGGAGTTTGAGAAAATGGGGATAGCGGCTAATCGATTTGCCCCACCTTTGGGACCGCTTTTTGTATTTTTCGGAGAACAAAAAGAAACTTGTGATTGCCCTTCTGATGACTTGGGGGGAAGGAGGACGCCAGTACGCGACAACAACTGATTTCATTATCATAGATGCCCCCAACGTATATAATGTCATCTTCGGCAGACCGGTGTTGAACACCTTCAGGGCTGTTACTTCCAACTATCATGTCGCTGTCAAGTTTCCACCCTTAGGACAAGTCATCACCTTTCGGGAGACTTATTACAATCCCAAACTTGCTATTTATGGATGATATACAAGAAGACATCCTCCTGCTCGATAGTAGTAAGGCAACTACGATCTTGAAGCCATTGAGGTTTTCGAAGGAGGAAGGACCTTCCAGATCAGCGTTGAATTGCTGTCCCAAGAAATTATCGAGATGGCTTCGCATGGGCTCCCAACGAAATGCCTGGAGTCAGTATCAACGTCATCTGCCATTGATTGGACTTAAAGTCAGGAGCCAAGCCCGTCAAATAGAAGATGCAGGCAATGACAAGTAACCTAGCTCAACCTATCCCTCACAAAACTGCTAGATGCTAGTTTCATTTGGAAAGTGTAATATCCTGATTGACTTGCTAATATACTAATTGCGAAAATGCAAGTGACAGATAGAGGATGCATGTCAATTTCACCAACATGAATGTAGCTTGTCCGAAAAATAATCACCCACTACAGCAGATTGATGCGCTGGTCAACTTGGCAGCGGAACATTCATTCATGAGCTTTCTTAACGTATTCTTTGGATAGCCGCAGATCATGATGCATCCCACCGACACAGTAAAAATTGTCTTCATAACCAAGGAGGGGGTATATTGCTATAATGTGATGTCTTTTGGTTTAAAGAACGCTGGGGCAATCTATCAAAGATTGATAGATGCAATTTTCACAAATAAAAAAAAGGAAGAAATGTTAAATTATACATCAATGATCTCCTCGTAAAAAGCAATTTACTAGAACAACATATACGAGATATGAAGGAAACTTTCACAACCTTAAGGAGACTCGAGGCTCAACCCTCTGAAATATACTTTTGAAGCCAACCTCGAAAAATTCCTCAGATAATTACTTATGCCTGAAGGAATAATGTCGAATTCTAAGAAGACCCAAACAATACTGGACATGTCACCTCCCAAGAATCTCAAGGGAATGCAAGTCCCAACTTGACAAATTGTAGGCCTTAATAGATTCATCTCAAAGTTCGGAGACCGTTGTTCTCCCTTCTTTAAATCTATTAAGGTTTCTAACCAATTCACATGGACCTTGTACGAATGAGCCTTCATAAATCTAAGGGACATATTATCGTCACTTCCCTGGGTGCAAACCCCTCATACTTGGAGAAGAACTATACATCTACTAGGAATTGGCAAAGAGACCATCGGTTCAGTACTTGTTCGCGTGGAAAACAAGAAATAATTTCCAATCTACTACGTAGGCAAGCTACTACATGTACCTGAACAGAAATACATGATAATGAAGATACTCACGCTGACACTAATTGTATCGACAAAGAAACTACATGTTCTTACATCCAAGCTCACACAGTGCACTTAATCATCATCTTCTGAAGTCTCTATTGTCTTAACCCGACAACTCAGAAAGACTGTTCAAGTGGAGAGTGGAACTAAGCCAATTTGACATCCTCTATACACTCAAAATGACAATTAAAGCTCTAAGTCGTTGCCAACTTCCGAGCTGATTTTTCTAAAGATCAACAAATGAAGAAGTCAATATGGAGGAGGACAGACTCCAGACACTCTGGTGGATGGAGTTTCTAGAAACTCATGAAAAGGAGTGGGTGTGATCCTATGTAGCCCTTTTGGATATATTCCGAGTCATTTGATCTAGCTTGACTTAGACGCTACTAACAATCAAGTAGAGCGTAAAGCTCTCGTTGCCAGCCTGAGATTCTCATTAGGATTTAGGGTTATCCCAGCTCTTAGTTAAACCTGAATCTTAGGTAGTAGCAAACAAAATCAACGGATTGTTTAAAATAAGGGATGCAAGTACCTGATAAAAGCCAAAAAATGGAGATAAGAAAATTTGAATATTTGCAAATCAAACATATCTCACAAGAGGAAAACCAAACTTTTGACTTGTTATCCAAAGGAAAAGGCATTCGCAGCAGATGGTTTGCCACCTTAGATCAACAAGACATGAGGAAGCCAAAGTTGTAAACTCACAAGTTCAATTAATCGATAGTTGGGTCGATCCCATAATACGTTGCCTGTTATCAGACATCATTCCTACAGAAATAAAGGTTCCTCAATAATTTTGAATCGAAGCGTCACATAACCTAATCATTGATGGATAACTATTCCAAAAGTCAATCACCTCTACCTCCCTTAAATGCATCAGAGAAGACGAGAGTTCAACAATATGTCTATTTTGGAGAATACAAAAGACACTATGGAGGAAGAACCCTGGTGCATAGATTTCCCAAGCAAGATTATTATTGGCCCACACTTCAAAAAAATGCTAAAGAATTCTCCAAGAAATGAGAACAATGTCATAAATTTGACTCTATGTGATTTTAACCGTCACAAAAATTACAACCTATAAACAGTCATTGGCCTTTGACAATGTGGGGGATGGATCTATTGGGATTTCTTACCCCTAATAAAGGATAGAGGAATTATATTCTTGTCATTATCGATTATTTCTCTAAGTGGATAGAGGCCAAGCCTTTTTCCAAAATCACAGTTGATGTAGTCCAGAATTTCATATGGACTAATATCATTTATAGATACGCCCTGCCCAATGATTATTATTACCAACAACGACACTCAACTTGTCGACATTAAAGTGAAATAATTTTACAGTGACTATGGGATACGTATAAAGTCCATATTTGCATCATCCCAAAAGCAAGGACCAGCTAGAAATAGCCAATAAGTTCATCCCGAGCCTGCTAAAGAAGAAGCTGAAAGGAGCAAAAAGTAAATGAGTTAAAGTATTGTCATTAGTCGTATGGGCACCTCGCGCAATGCCTTCAACCTCCACCAACCAGGCTATTTTCGCCTTATCTCATGGGCTGAAATATTGTTAACTGTAGAGTACGAAATATTCAACCAATGAGAATGAAAGGTACCCATTTTTACCTATTCCAAGAAATAAAAAAATCGGCACCCAGGAATTTCTAAGAAATTAGAAAACACTTTGTCAACCCTTTCATGACTTCCAATAATGAAGACTATCACGAAAAGCTTTGTGCGCAACTACCTTTCGAAAGACCAAAAAGGTGCTCACCTCCGATTCATCTGCATCAAGATTCGGAGCAATAAATGAGGTGAAGTATCGAAGTTTTTGGCTAACAAGCCTATAGGGCTGATAGCTACCGGTGATAACCAATTGCATGTTTAAGGAGATTTTTCACCACGCAGGGAATCTCCTTCTAACATGTGATAAGGAAACTTATTGGCCTCTGAACCAGCGCAATTCTTTGTTCGGAGTAAACAAGCAAGAAGTTTCCTATTTCAAAGTTCAACGAACAAGAAGAATAAGGTTAAGGCATAGGATCAAAGGATCCATTGTCTCCATTCTTTCGCAATCACTCTCTCTACCACCACCGAAGGATGAGTGCCACGACTCCATGTTTGTAAAATTATGCTTAACTATTTTTCTTGGAGATGTGTTTTCACAGGTAGCCTACATGTCTATTTATAGTCAAGGGCAGCCAATAACTGATGTAGAAGATAAAAATACTTAAATGATTCTAAAAGAGACGCTTTGGGAAATACATAGGATACTGAATACTACCCCTTTATATTCTCCTAAGCAACACATAACAACATATATACTATTATTTTACTGACTGTCATTGCTCTCATCCTCCTGGTAGGCTCCATTGGGATAAGGCCAGCTAGGCCCAATTTTCTAGGAGGGAGCGGCAGCGACCTGTTAATTCCAAGGGTATATATGACACATGGGAGGTTGTTGAATCATCCATCATAAAGTAAGCTCACGATCCATGACAGAAACAAGCCCTGGGTAATAGAGAACAAAGTAAAGATACGAGTGGCTGAATACAAAATACGGCCTCAATGTTGCTCAGGATTCCCTTAAACTGAATGTCGAAGTATTGAAAACTTTATTCAATGTAGTCACAAAATTCGCCAGGGAACTGATCACAAAAATTATCGGATGTCTTTAGGAGGGAGAAATGTGTTGTTACCCCAAACACTTATTAGTTGCTTAGGGGTGCCAAAGATGCCAAGCAAAAAGAGAGCTTGCCGAAGCAACTAAAAACCTCCAAGGAGGTAAGACCTATAGGAAAATTGAAGGACCTCTGGGTCGAAAGGGATTTACACTAGATTAAAACACGTCGGTTCTCAAGAAGAAAAATGTTAGCTTAAGATAAGTATCGTCAATACATTCAAACAAGAAGAACTACACTTGAGAAACTTATGCAAACATAGAGACAACAAATATTATCGCAACAAAAAAACAAACATCGGGTACAGACCAATAAAAAAATAGACATTCAACAAATTAAAACTTTATATTAATATTAAAAAAAACTGCAAGTTACAAACACAAAATGCAAAAAGATCCTCTACCGAGGAATAAGTTATAGAGGTACAATATCTATTATCCTTTTTACGAATATGTCCACTCTTCAATTCTAAACTATTGGAAAAGGTCAACACCATCAGTGCGATCTTCAACCGTGGTTTGAGATTGAAGCTCTTCTCTTGCTTCATCATTGAAAGAGCCGACTGAGGGAAGAATGAGAGACGATCCTGCCAGCAGTTGCGAAACCCCCCGACCACCTTGTTGATGATTCATAACAAGAGAGTCATGGAATTGAAAGCAAATATACGAGCATTCAAAGATCATATATTTGAGACTCATCCAACAAGATCAATATGTCAAAAGAACTTACTCCTCATAAGAAGAGGTCTCAAATACTCTTTACGAAGAGAAGTTCATTCTCTCGACATCTAAAAGGAGGCTTTCTCTCGAATAGAATCCGCATAGGCTAGTATTCAAATTCAACAAACGAGAAGCCCCCTCGTTCGAATATCAACGAGCAAGAAGTTTAGAACCACTTCTCGGAAGGATCGTCCTGTCTGACTTTGCGGAACAAAGGAATTTCTTCCAAGCTTATTCGAGCTAGATTCTTCATCCTAAACATTATTTTTAATGTATTTCCTTTTTATAAGGTTTAAAGGAACGTGGGACTTGTCATTCTTCTTTTATATATATAGATTTCAAAGAACAACAGTCACGTGAATGAAAATAAACTTGAGTTTTTCGTAAGCAAAGACGGAAATGCCTTGCATCTCAGTTATTATTATCCTTACCTGTAACTCACACTATTTGAAATTTCTAACAGGTCACATTTTGAATGACTAGTTGTATTCAAAATTCAACACAAATATATGATCAATCTAGGACTAGAGGATTTTATTCCCTCTCCTATTTGATATGGACATTAGTTAGAGCCTTACCAGGCCCAAAAAATATGCAAAAGTGTCCTCTCAACGCTCGAGTAGCAGAAAACCCTAAATAAATAAAAGCAAGTTCATTGGACATAGGTAAAGCCCTAACTAATATGCTACCCTCTCTGCGCAAAGAGTAGTGAGTAGCGTGAGAGCCATCCTTAAGGTGACTCTAAGCGGGTACCCCACGCTGACAATAACAAGATCCACTTAATATGTCACGTGCAAGATTTGACCCATGAAAGACATCTTACCTTGAAAACTATTGCCAAATTCAAGGCATATAGTAAGACTCAAGCAAAATGATGAAATAATAGCATTACTTCGTGAAATCAAAAAGGAAAAAAATCATATCACTATCATCTCAAGATAGGCAAAAAGGAAAAAATCTTTATTTCATGAGAAAATTTACGAATTCTTGACATAGCTTACTCCTTTTTTGATGAACATGAAGTCAAGATAGGAATTTTCGCATTATGAAGGTGATTTTGAGTTTGACACGTTGAGTACCTCATTGTTGGGGATTCGCCAAACTTTCCATCACCGACAAATGCAGTTGTCATCTATTCGCACATGTTTGGGCCATAATTTTGGGGGAACTCAGCACTGGCCCTAATAGGTATGATTTATCCAAATAAAGCTCGCCAACTGCCCAATCTTGAGTTAGATCAACAAGGGCCCTCATTGTCGCCTTATTGATCTAAAGGATCTTTTTCTTCAAATTGTACTTTTCCCAGTCACACACTTCTGTGGAATAATTTGAGAGGGCCGAAGGGACCCCCTCTCCTTTGGTTCCTCCCTTAGCCGCTTCAGACATGGCTCTTCAGACATCGCTTCTTCCATAACTACTTTTCCTTTATCTCTTGATTGAAGGTTGACCCGGATGCGGACTCGGGGAACTAGGGAAGTTCTAGTAGTTTCTAGGATAACTTCCTTTTTAATAGACACCATATTCACGGGGAGGATCAGGGAAGCATTGTCTGCCTTCTCGTCATCATCGTCACCAATGATGATTATTGGGCCGCTCACATTACACTCGCAGGTCCCGACACGTTTTACCCTCCTTGAGTAGTTCAACCAATCAATGCTTCATATCTTTAGTCAACAACACTAAAGGTTTTATGTACTTTTTTGTAAAATAATTGGCTTTGACAAAAAGGCAAAATAAATAGGTAGATAAAATCATAACCAAAGTAAATAAAAATAGGCGAGTGCTCACCGCACAATGAATTCTTCAGGTAGTTGGTCGTAATAAAATTTGTGACATTGAAATGTTTGTTCTTGACGAAAGAATGACTGTACTTCTCAAGTTCAGAAAAACTTGATTCCCTCAGAGCCACTCTAGGCGCGAGAAGTCGGGATGAAGTGGAAATCTTCCATACCCCCTCATTTCGAATAAAACAAAACTTTGTTCTCCATTTCAAGATCTTATGCTCAAGTCCGGTAAAGTTTATTTGCGGTGGAGTTAAAGATTATTGTTCCATCATAATACACTTTCAGCCTTATCAAGACTCTAAAACAATTTATCGATTAATGCAAATCTTGATCACGCAATAATAAGATGAGTGTGATTAGGACTGATATTGAGTTTGAGCAAATCTGTGTTGCGTCAACTCATAGAAATTTAAAATGTCCTCAATTCTTGGCACAAAGGAAATCAAAGGCCCAACTTGAACTAATCATAATAATAACAAACTTCACCTTCCACGAGGGTGTTTGGCGCCTCTTCATCTCCAGCTGCTCGGACGATAATTGACTTGTCGAAAATATACTTCTCCGAAAGATTTCCCAGAACTGAAGGTCTTAACTTCGAACTGGTTTTGAAATTGTAAGACAAGAAAAATCTCCTACTTTCCTTCATTACAATTGTTTTGCTTGAGTCGGCGAAAGAACTCTCTGGTGAAGCTATAGTTGCAGAAAAAAAGGAGTCGAAGAAGAAGGATAGTCTATATCAAAAAATACTTCCCGAAGTACTTATAAAGTGGGAAATCATACTCGAGACTTGCATTAATGCCTAAAATCTATAAAAAAAACCCCCGAGGCATGAAAGGAATAACATTTGCAAAAGTGGTAATCCAAATTTAAAATTAAAAAAACAAAAGAAAACTGTGAAGCCTACAAAACCACAACAACAACATTTGATTTCCCAAAACACAAGCACACACTCATGTGAGGCCATGAAAATCCATATAACATAAAAAAAAGCATTTTTCTTTTGGTATAATTTCTATTTAGTACATTTGCTATTCAAGATATTTCTTTATTCAATTCAAATTTTGCAAAAATGCAACTTGCATAATCAGTCACAGGTTGTTGGAGGTACCATCTCCACTATCCTGATTCTAGAGCTTCTAAGAGGAGGTAAGAAAACGGCCGATATCATTCCACTATGGAGTAAGGACTCTTCCATGCACCAACGTCCTTGAGATAGACTTCATGGCTTGATCATGATTGTCCGCCAGGATATCTTGATATGCCTGAGAAGTGATAAGGCAGGATAAGAATTCTTAATCAGTTCCCATATTTTCCATCTGTTTCTTCTGATCAACCACTTGAGCTCGTAGTCCCTCCATCTCTTCTCGTAATGCCTTAAATCTCCTCCTCTCCTGCTATAATTCTATTTTTGTCGTTTAAAGATCTTCTCTCACCTTGACATCCAATTCATGAATCATCCCAGCGGCTCGCTTAAAGGTTGTGTGTTATTATACTATCAAGTAGGTCTTTCTCGAGCCTCTCCTTGTCAAACATCAACACATTTATTTGTCGCATGAGTAAGACCTTCCCATTGATCGACATGGCACTTTCATAATCAACCTTATCTTTCTTAAGCACTTTCAATTTGATCACGATTCAATAAGAGAAGCCTTTAGAAGAGAAACTTCTCCTCCAATTTAGGACGAATTGAGCCGAACACTCTCTTTTCCCTCATGAGAGAACGGTGGGGTGCATCAACTGTGCCCATTGCTAGGACGACGCCGTACTCTCTATCAAGGGGATATGGTGGTCCTTTGGCTTAAGGTCTCGCGTCGTCTCTCTTAGATTTTTGGAACTGATTACCTGGCCTAATTGAAACGCCATTGTGGAGTATCATCCATTAGGGAGCCGGTTTTTGGTCAAATCGACCAACACCCTCTTCTTATCTAGATTTGTGATCATTACCCAAACTTCCATAGCAGGAGTAATTAAAGAGATTTACGTCAAAAGGGACTCGCATGAAACTATATGACTCTTCTTAGCCTTAGCTGCTGTGTTTCAGTGGGATCTCTCTTCCTCATTATTACTTTTTCTTTTGCCCTCCGACAAGTGCCGCACGCCCCGACTTGGTAGAGAACTTGCAGGGGGTCCCCCTATCATCAACAGCCCAGGGTGTTTCGCAGTGGGGGAGCACTTGTGGAACACTTCCTCCTACTTGACATCACTTAAAACTAGCGTCAAAGGCCCTGCGATGTCAGTAGGCATGGGGAGGGTGGCAGCAATCCGGTAAGATAAACACTTAAAGGATCTACGCTTCTCATTTGTGACAAAGTAATAAGAATGATAGCAGTAATCAACCAACTAATCAGCAACAAAGCTAAGAAAATCACCAACTTCAATACAAAGGAAATGATATTTACCTTTTAACATCTCCTTGAGGAAGACATTGAAGTGTAGAAAATGATATCAATTGCACTTTCAAAGACTGGAAGCCTTTCTTTTCTTTAACAGTCAGCGGCAAGAGACTGTCCATCTCTCTTACCGATCGCTATGTTTCAGTTGAAATGTTTCAACCACTTATGCTACGGGAGAAGCATAACCACTTCTTCTAATCGATAGGCAATTTGTTAGCAAGGCCTAACATCAGCTGAGAAGAAAACATTACCATATTGTCATTGTGAATTTAACTGGAAGATGTGACAAAACAAAGATTTCGCACATACGTATATTATGACCTCCATAATACTCTTAATCAAGTTAGGACTAATATGGGCAAAAATAAGCCTAAAAAAGTTAAAGATATCCACTAGTTCTACGCATAGAGGGAACCGCAAAGTCGATTGAAATTGCGTAAAGTACATGCAGATATCGTGCTCATAAACAGTTTTGGGAGTTTTCTCCTTCATTGCATGTCTCAAGGTCACAACACTGTCAAAAATATACTTGAATTGTGCCTCTGCTAATAACTTGTTGTCCATGTGTGACCCTTATGATATCTTGCCGACTAGAAGGATGAGCCTCTCTTCTCTGAGCCAGATTCCTTTATCAAGGAAGATCTGCTACATAAGAAATACGATGGAAGGGAAGGCCCTCAAAAGAAGTGAACAAAAGGAATAGATCTATTTCTTTCTCCTCGAAAGATATATAAATACAATTGTTTGATCTCAGTACGCACAACAAGAATTCGAACGAATACGAAATTTGACAAAGTTAAAATTATTGAGTATATTAAAGCAACAAATTCTCAGACATCAAAAAGCAGTTTTGAGGTAAACACCAGAAAAAACATTTCATCCCAAGAAGTAGAGCCACAAAATACAAATAGCGATACAACCGAAGCATAAAAATGGAATAAATCATTTTTTTAATGTCCTCCATATGATGGTTCTTGACCCAAGAAGACGTTGAAGTACTGACCAACCACCAACTACAAAACTGTTGGGGTTTACCCAGCTCCAGACGTTGTCTAAAGGATAATTCAGTCTCAACGATCTTCAGCCTTTGCCTAATTTCGACAATTTCCTTTCGAACTCGGCCATCTGCTCCCTGGACTTATGATTGGTAACTAGTTCCCTAGCTTCCAGATTAGCAATATGCTCTCATGTTTCAATGAGTTCACCTTCCATCGACGTTGGCCTTTCCATCACACTGTCATAATCTTCTAAGTGAAAGGAGATATCGGTCACATGACTTGAACTCAACAAATCTTCTTCAGTCGAAGCTAGAGTTTCTCTAGCGACCGGATCTGCCACTTAAATGTCGACAAAAGTGGTGGCTTCGTGTAGAGTCCTAACCTCTACATCACTCATCCCAGAACCTTCCATGATTTGATTGTTTGGCGTCTCTGAAAATAACATGATATCATACTTCACAAGAAAATAATTCTAACTGATTACATCTCATCATATTACCTTCTAGAGATAGATCATTGTTTCCTTGATCCGGGACATCACGCCCGACGACACAAGTCTTAGGAAAATCTTTCCCTATTAATAAGAGCTCAACATAAGCATCTTCCAAAAGTGAACCGTCGCTTGTCTGTATGACCTACATTTTTACATAAAAAAATATAAGGACTTGCCATGAAATCAATGATTCAAAAGTCTAGAAAGATAAATTGTGGCATCCTCACCATCAGAGTCAGGCTTGACAAAAACTATCATATGAGACTCCCCTTGCTCTTTGATCACATCAGGAGGTTGACTTTCCGCCAGATCATTCAAATAAAGAGAATCTTCCCAGGTGAGCGAGACTCAAAGTGAGTTTGCGTTACCTCATCTATTAGGCCAGTTCTATGTACCTCCTCCGTGGACGAGTCCGAAGGACCTATGACTTTGACAGAAAAACTTGCAGAAGGTACCTTCACCAAATATCCAGATTCTCAGAAAGATTAGTTCTCCTCCAAGATTCTTCTTTTAGGCTCATAATAGCCAATTGCTTTCTGCGATAGTGATTCTTTTCAAGTCACTCGAATCTTTTTCATCATGAAAATAAGATTATAGAAGTAACGCCTCAGGTTTACTAACTAAAGTGCACTCTCTTATCTATGAACACTTAACTCACAATGCTCTTATAACACTTTTTGAAACTTAAAGGGAGTATATTCATGAAAATCTAATAATTGTTGCAATCAATGTTATTTATGGCTCAATTTATTTTGTACTTTCTTTTTAAGCAGTCCGAATGTCGTGACAACGAAGCACCCGAATGCATGTCCTGACTAAATATATTCACGTCAATCGAATCAATCAGGTCTAACCTCTTCAGTCATAAATTTTGTATTCAACAGATCTCAACGCGTTGAACCATGGAATCAGAATAACACTTTCTCGTAGGAGAGCCAATGCACCCGAGAACAAAGCGGATCTCCCTCACCAGAGTAACTCAAAAGTCTACTCCTTGTATGCGGAACACAAAGTGCCCCCAAGTTTGGGCTCATGGATGAGTAGGAATGATCTAATTCCTTGCAGGAAAGGTCGATGTGCCCCCAGTTTAAGTTCTATTCTTGAATTATATTGAGCTCTTGCCTCGAAGATCTTTGTTTGGGGTCATTCAGCTCAACAGAAGCCAATGACCTACACAACTATAGAGAATCAAACGAACCTCATGCTCTTATTCTTCTCATTGTTTGATCAAAGAGTCATAAGAATCGGGGAACTAAATGTATACATGAATATGACTGTATCCTAATTAAATACATCTTTTTATATGTATTCTAAAACAACGAAAACTAATGTCTAACTGAGCCCACCCGCTGAAGCTACTAAACTGAGCCCACCTACCTAAGTTGTTGAATCTCATCTCTTTTGTGGAGGTGACCTAGTTCACATAGAAGGGGCAATAGCTATAAATGTCCATCATTACTCGCAAGGAGGTGAGTCCACTCTCTCTTAAAAGTGTTATCTGACATCCACGTCACAATCTTTTCAGCAAGACAACATGAATGAGTGTCATGCTATATTAAATGTATTTTCTATTATTTTTCCCTTTTGGTATAATATGGAAAAAGATGAGAGGAAGGGATCTTGGATCTTTTCCCGAGAAACTCTCTCTCTCTCTCTCTCTCTCTCTCTGTGTGTGTGTGTGTGTGTGAAAGCATTGTATCCAAGAGAACTCGAGTCTATTTTTTCCGGTTTACATGAGGTTCGAGTTAAATACACGATTCTTGAGATCATTTCTCAAGTCTCCGATCCATCTCTTCCTTCTATCTTTCTTCCATAAGATCTTTATCCAGTTGTATGCATTCACGAGTGATACTGGACCTTATATCCTAAAAATATTCAACAATAATAATAACTGATTAATTCTGATGTTCATACTGCAGTTATGTGCCGCTCTAGAGAAAGCTGATAGGCTGATTCTATCCGCTAATTCAAATACCGGTCTGCTGCTGGAAAAGATAGAACTGCTTGAAGGCATTTTGAAGCGTGGTGATGCAGCCGTTGCTAAAGCTATGGAAATTGTAAAAGGCTTCGAAGCAAATTGAACGGCTTTAGAGCATTATCAGATGATTAAAACGATAGAATGTCTCTTATCAGACAAATAATTTGATAGGTTTATTTTTTAAGTTTTAATTTTGATTTGGCGCTGATACTATTCGTTCGATGCTGTNGAGCATTATCAGATGATTAAAACGATAGAATGTCTCTTATCAGACAAATAATTTGATAGGTTTATTTTTTAATTTTTAATTTTTATTTGGCCCTGATACCATTCGTTCCATGCTGTCTGGAGTGGTTGTCTTCTGTGAAATTGAATTTTAGAAATTTTTGTTGTATGGCAAAGCCATGCTGGTGATTGTTTTCTCGTTTTTTCTTGTGCTATTTCTGGTAATTCTTTATAAGTTTGAATGTAATTAGCAATTGTTTGAATTTATTTAGTACTTGTGCACGCGAAATGAAAANATTTTAGAAATTTTTGTTGTATGGCAAAGCCATGCTGGTGATTGTTTTCTCGTTTTTCTTGTGCTATTTCTGTTAATTCTTTATAAGTTTGAATGTAATTAGCAATTGTTTGAATTTAGTTAGTACTTGTGCACGCGAAATGAAAAAAAAAAGGCTTGAGATATCCTGACATAAATCTGGCTTCTGATAGATTTGTTAGCCATTGTATTGATTATGGGATGATTAAAGAAGCTTCCAATCTCTACTAAAATTAGATATTACTGATGCTTATCCGAGGTGCATCTTATCATATTCTTGCGATTTAACGCATCATGTATATCCACTTTTCTTTTTATAACTTGGACCGAATTCAATTGTAGACTCACAAATCGATTTCACTAGGCTTTGATCTCATGATTTTATGATTGGACCTGAAGAACCCAATCAGTAGGCCGGGTGGCTGCATAACATCTAAATAGTTGAAGAAAAAATTTATGTGGGAGTATTTTTAACACTTACCTTTTTATTTCATATAACATTTTATCAATCAATATAATTAAATTATTAAACAGCGTAATTAGTTATTAATTAAAGACATCTAAACTATTAAATAATATAATCAATTTATTACATTATAATCATATATTTTTAAGGAGTTTACCTATGGATGCCTAATGATTTAGTGGTTGTTTGGTCGGTAGCATCTCTGGTGCTTCGCATTCCAATATACTGTATTTTGGAAATTTTGTTGTTCGTTCAGAAGGAAATAGAATTCAATGTGAAATTGCAATGCATGTGAAATTTAGCTTTTAGTTCATTTTCTTTGAATTTGAAATTCGTCTTATTTGATCGAATATCAAAACCACAATTTAGCGTAAATTGTTGCTAGGTGCAACTGCTGCTCGCTAGCTCCCACTAGCGGCCACCACCACTGTTGCTACCACCCTCTACCCCTAACAGGTACCGCCCGAACCACCTCCGGGAAACACGTTATTTTAAAATATATTATTTTCATTTTACTTTATATTAAAAAAAATCATTTGTTTCACATTAAAAAAAAAATAACTTCAATGTATTTCAATAAAAATGCATCATCAGTTGCGGAATTAAGAATCAAAATGAAAGAAGCCAAGAGCTCATCCCAAATTAGGAGAACAGAACCTCTACATTATTGATGATTATAACAAAAAAAAGACCTTTTTAATATTATACATATTTACAATTTTTTTTTTTCCAAATTATTGTCCAATTCTCTGATTTCTCTGATTCTTCTACGGATGTACTCTTATAACATCAATCTCTGGCTTCCCTAGAGGACAATAAAAAATAGGAAGATTTCCAAATACCTAAAGTTCAAATTTTAGTTGGATGGTTGCAGAGCAGCATACTTTGAGCAACTTGTGTGGACAAAATGTCGAAATACAATCTTACAAGACTTCACCAGTGGGTTGATTCATTCTGAGTCTATCTACACACTTGACCGGCGATATATTAGAAATTCTGGAAGAACATTTATCAAATGAACGGACCAATAAGAGGCTCTAACAAGGGTTGCAAACATATGGTTTGACAATCAAAAGAGTCCGAAGAGCAGGTTTACAACTCTTACATTCTACTCATACTTGAAGCCATAGAAGCCCCCTTTTGTTAATTAGGG
>JXCR01030443.1:342599-375396 GCA_002079205.1 Phalaenopsis hybrid cultivar | reverse complement strand
ATATATATATATATATATATATATATATATATATATATATATAACTCATTTCATGTTTAATGAACCACCAACTCCAACAGCCCATCACCTTATCATTTTGTGCTTCAGCTTGGGTATGATGATGCAATTAAATCTAAGCATATATCTCATTGCTTGGCTTTCGGAAAGTTGCCACACATCCATTTGGCTATTCTTTTTTAGTCAGTCTGCAAGTGCATCTAGAAATTTCTGCGGTGCGATGCTATCCTTGAGAACTAAAATTGCTAAAGTGTAGTGATTAAAAAAATTGTCCACCTTTTTTCAAAAACAAAATATTTATAATACGTGCAACAACTTTCAAAAAAAAAATTTCTGAAACAGCTTTAGGATCACTTTCACAAAAAGTTGCAAACGCACCCAAGGGACACCATGTATAAAGATGCACTTGAGCTATGTCACGAACAACACATTTTCCTTGTGATCGTTACTATATTTGATGAGCCTCCAATCACTATTGTTGCTTTTCAAACTCTATCGATACAGATATAGGTTCCACAACTTCCTTTATTATTGACAACTCCATAAGTTGACTCTGTTTATCCATATAGCCAACACCATCAAGTTATCATTAACAAAATCATAATGTTGAGTTTGTGCTACTATTTCGCCATCTTCATGTGAGAATTCAATTTTCTATGGCATTGATTGAATAAGAACTCCTAAAGTATGATGACAACCAAAGCATTTGCATTCTAAATTCTAGATAAAGCACGTGTATGTTGAAGATCTAGAGGATACTGCAAATGTATTTCAACCTCCTCTGCCAGTTTAGTAACTCTTTTTCATTTATATCCTTCACCAAACTAACTAGATAAAATTGATCAAACTATATGTAGAAAATATCTTGAGTTTACTTTCTACATTATGGCCAACATGACTACAAACAATTCTTATAAGAATAATTATTGGAGTTGATAGGCATACAATCCACCGTGAGTAACATCCTAAACCTTCAAATAAAAAAAAATTCATATATTTAGTGCAAACCAACATACAAGATAAAGGAAGAATACAAAATTGTTGGGTCCATGTTAATATACACCCTAAATTTCAAAATATGTATTGTTAAAAATAAGAAGTACAAAGGTGATACCGAAGTTAACCCAAACGACAATAAGTAAAGCAAATAATATTACAAAGAAAGAAAGTGGGGCGGTTAAAATCAAACACACTAAAATGAGAAAAATAACAGCACGACACACGGCACGCTATTGGGATGGAGCTTGAGTGGCGTTGGTGGCCATTAGGGGCTTGGATGGTGGTGGCAAGAAAGGGAAGATGCGAGACTACGGGGAAATAGTGGCAATGCAGCGAAAGAACATAGGAGTATTGGTTAGGGAGGTTGGGACAGCGAGAACGGAAAGTGGGGTGGCAAGTGGAGCTACGAGATGCGGTGGGAAAGGCTGCAACAGCTAGGGGACAGCAGGAAAACAACAACAGGTTTGTTGTTTTCTGAATGACGATGGCGAAAAGAAAGAGATTGCTGCCACGAGGCAGTAGACTGGATTGATGGAAGCATGTGGCGGGGGGATGGACTGCATAATTACCAGTAAAGCTTGTTTTCTCAGTCAGCGGGCGCAGCGGGCGACTGCAGCAAGGCAAGGGACAGCTGTCCAGGGTGGTGGCAGAGAGCAAGAAAGGCTGGAATTGAAAAATAGTGAAAAACAGCAAAACGAGTGTAGTTTGGTGACGGCTAAGGAGATGGAGGGCTGCTGGAAGTGTCGTGGAGAAGATGCAGAAAGGGATATGGACAATAATCACCACCTCAGGAGAAATATAAAACCAAAACCACTCAAATCATCGGATACGAGCCTCAAAAGGAAGAGACGTCAGCAGTTGTCCCGCTAAAAAATACAAGAAAAACTGACTTTCAAACCCTAATACAAAACATATATAGGAAATCACTAAAAAAGAATGAAGGATAATAAAAAATAATGCATAAAAATGAAACTCAATATTGATTTGGTCCATCTCCCCGTCTCACGCAATCATGAAAGTTGTGCGCCTTGCGTTTTGCATTCGAAGCAAAGTGCTACCGCATCAGTCTCTTAGGGTTGGGAGAGAGCTTCAATCTCACCCTTCAAAGCTTTTGTTTCCTCATAATATGAAATCAAGTTAGATACATTGAAGGGGGCGGAGGTGTTGCAATCTTCCGATAAGTCAATCCTATAGGAGCTCATTCCAAAGCACATCCTGGTAGAACAAATATTCATTCTCTTTTGGCACAATCTGAGCTAGCACGGTAGATAAACAAGTATTCTAACAAATTAGGTCTTGAGCAACTACATCTCTAAACTGGCCTTCCCACTTCTAGTGCTCAGCTGAATGTATATGATAAACAAGAATGTGAGCCGAAATCAACTCCAGGACAAAACAGTGGCAGATTGCACCACTCTCATTAGCAATCACTCAGAAGATATCTCTTTTTATTCTCAGATAGGACATAGATCCCATTGAAGAATTTTCTTTCCTAACAAGCACCTAAAATAATTTCCAAAGCTTTGGTTTATCCCTCTTGTCTAGTCATTTGTTGGTGGGTACGCTGCTAAACTGAAACTAAGACCTAAATAACTCCATCTAATCTTCCAGAAGTAGCACGGAAGAACTCCATCTCTGGCAAGTTGAACTTCCCTTGGTTGGAGCAACTCAAGAATAAGTCTATATATCTAATCTACTCGATGAAATAGATCATTCCTCTGATTATGCAATTTGATTGAATATGCACAAATTTGTGGCACATAAAACTCTTTCTGGTTGTGAAAATTTTAGGAATATAGGTTCACTCAACATGTTCACTGCTCTGAATCAATTTCTCCTCATACGGGGTCAACTTGGATGTTCCCCTAGGTGTACATTGGCTATAAGATCCTTGGGTTGAACCATGCCTGTAAAATATGGTGTCTGGTAATGCGGTCTCTCCACTTTTGAAGCTAGGTCTAAATATCTAGTACGTAGAGAACTAATAGGTACTAGTGCTGCATCACCAACTTTATTTTGGACCAGACAGTGACCTTGTTTTATTCCTCATGCTGACGTATGTGATTCAAATTTTTCAACATAATTTGTACACTTCTTTAACTTGCTGGCAGTTAGTTTTATCATTGTTTGGTGATCCATGTTGGTACTTCAAAAAAAAATTTCCCCAACTGAAGCCACTCGATGAAATCATCTGGATTCAAGTAACTGTCAAAATGAGGTAAATTTGTTGTTACTTCAAAATTCTGACTTCTCAGATATTTCAGGTCAATTCTTCAAGGTAGAGGTTCTTCATCTGCGGAATCCGCATGGTGGATGAGATTCACTTCATTCCTTCGCTCTAACAAGTTACCGTTGTGGATACAGGTGACCCATCCAAATTGTCTTCTCTTGAAGGTGTTAAGCCCCTATTACAGTTGGAGGATTTTGCACTGCACATCCTCTATAGAAGGTTCTCGGACATCTTTTAGCGAATTTCTAATAAACGGCATTGTGAGATTTCCTCTCATTAAGATCTTCAACAATTATCTCTTGGGCGGTGTGACTAGGGTATAAGGAGTAGGTAGAGGTGATGTAGGGTTAAGGACGATTTGAGTGAAAGGGGAAATTATTTTATTTTTTGGGTGGGGGCAGCAAGGGGACCCTAAGTTAGGCTAACTCTATGACCAAATGATACCTAAGTTAACCCAAACGATAATAAATAAAGCAAATGTTATTTTTGAAAAAATCAAATATGTTGTTACAACCAAAAACACACTAAAATGGGAAATAACAACACCACGACGCACGACACACAATTAGAGTGAATCTTGAGTAGTGGTAGTGGCCTTAAGGGCTTGAAAAGGTGGTGGCAAAGTAGGGAAGGTGCGGGACTGCAAGGAAATAGTGGCAACACAGCAAAATCTTGAGTAGCGGTAGTGGCCATTAGAGGCTTGGAAAGGTGGTGACAAAGTAGGGAAGGAGTGGGACTACAGAGAAATAGTGGCAACACGGCGAAAGGGGATAGGAGTATCGGTTGGGGAGATTGGGACAGCAGGGACAGCAAGTGGGGTGGCAAGCGAAGATGCAAGGTGAGGTGGGAAAGGCTAGAACAACAAGTTGTTGTTCTTCAGATGACAACAAAGAGGGGAAAGGGCTTGCGACCACGAGGCAACAAGCTAGATTGATGGAAGCAAGTGGCAAGCAGCTAGACTACAGGATTAACAACAAAGAGTTTGTCTCGGGTGGCTGAAACAGTGAAGAAAGATAGCGACAGCAAAGGGAGCGGGCCTAAACTGTAAGAACAAGGGGAGACTGTTCGGGGTAGTGGCAGTGAGCAAGAAAGGCTGCATTTTGAAAACCGTGGTGAAAAACAGCAAACATGTACTATTCGGAGGCGGCTGCAAAGATGCACGGCGGTCGGGGGCGTCGTGGGGAAGATGCAGAAGAGGATAGGAAAGATAATCACCACCACGGAAGAGAGATACAGCTGAAGCACCGCTCAAACCCTTTGATACATCCCTCGAACGGAAGAAGAGACGTTAGTGACTGTCCTGCTACAAAACACATGAAAAAATGATTTTCAAACTATAATACAACACATATATAGAAAAGCGCTAAAAAGGAATAAATGATAAGAAGAAAGAAAACATATAAAAGGAAATTGGGATTGATTTAGCTAGTCTCCGTCTCCGACAATCACGGGAGTTGCAGGGCTCACGTCCTGCGTCCAGAGCAATTGCTCTCGCGCCACAAGGTCTTGTGAAATTAATAGCCTTACGTATGTTAAATAAAAGAGCCATAGATTTATGTGCTAATGAGAAAAAAATATGTGCCTCGAATTGATATACTTAACACAATTAACTCTAAAATATCAGTCTTGTCAACTACAAAAACTCAAGGTAAGGCAATTATTATCATTAAATATTTCCAAAATTATTTTTTAAAAAGCAACCTATGCTACAATTACTATAAGAAAAAGAAGCATATCAAAGAGAAATATTGAAAATCTCAAAAGCTATGGTGAAAACAAAGAAAGCCAATCTAAAGGGTAATTCCATCTACATGAACCAAAAATTCTCAACTCCGAAGTAATAAAAATAAATAATAATGACATTTACAACTACAACAATAATAATAAGCTAAAAAAACTTCTTCAATTCCACAAAAAACTAAGCCATCCTCACTAGCTCAAATGGTACAAATTCAACCCTTATAGTTTTAACGACTTAAGCAGTTCCCCTAAAACCTGGATATCAAATTCAAGAACCACAAATCACATGCAAGCTATGCCAACACTTTTTAAAACTACAAATTTTGTTCCAAAAATGTGAAAATAAAAGTTTTGATGGCCCCTTAACCAGTAATGAAGGTTAAGAGAATATCTCTTTTTCTCATATATTTTCTCACAACAATGTGCTACATGTCTCTAACCCAACAATAAATCCTTTTCTTTACTCATAAAGTCAATAAAAATCGCAACTACGACACGAATTGCAAATAGTGTGTAATATTCTGAAGTGCATCTTCTATCTCCTGGAAATTTTCTATAGTTAGCATCAATAGAACTCTCGATTTGAAAGTATTAATGTTTTTTTGTGGAGATTCATTATTTTTTTCAAAAAATATAAAGAATCAAGAAATATTTAGCACTTGATCTTGATCACCAATATACAAAATCACCCAAGATATCACTACGAGAAATCAAGAAATATAAAGAATCAACAAATAACCTATTTTCTCAAGATCAAGCGCTAAATTTAAATTCAAAGTAATCACTCAAGATATCAAAGAACTTTAAAATTATACTAGTTGATTTAAAGATAAATGGAAGGAATTTATGACGATGAATTGTGACAATGAGTATGACATCAACATTGTCTACAATTCTGTACAACATGATCAAAGAAACATGTGGAGATGAATATTTTTTTTATAAAAAGTGGGTCAGGTTTTGCTTCTTATGTTCTAACATGAAATCAACTTGCCAACATATTTAGCAAATGACTTTGCAACCCTGCATTCAAAAAAATCTTAAACAAACTTGGAATATTAGATCTTTATCCTTCAATTTTACGAGACAGTTGAAAAGTATCGAAGGGTTCATATAATTGGTAGCACAAGGATTACAACTAAAAAAAAAATAGCAAGGACTCGTGCTAAATAAAGAAAAATGTATGCCGAGGACTCATGTGTACAGCATGGAAAAAAGTGCCAAAAATAGTAACAATTGGGAATTTAGCAATGGTTCTGAGAGATCGATAGCACAGGTCAAAAAGGGAAAAAATAAAATAAGAGAGTTAAAGCAAGAAGTGGAGGAGACAATTTGTTGTTATAATTCAAGACGAAAAAGAGAGATGTAACTTATACAAGAGAACGAAGCAATGGCAAGTAGGCAAATGTACAAGAAGTGATAAGGAGAAATAATGTACATATGAGAAGACGAGTAGTGACCCCAGTGGCCAATGTCAAAGTTGTGTAGCTCGAGCAACCGACGTGCAAGAGTTAGGGCGGCATCTAGAGAGGGTGAAAGAAATAGAAGAAAAACAAGTGCATGGGAGGGGGGGTGGTAATGCATAGAAGCATCAAGTGTGATCCAGCGGGAATGAGCAGTCGGAGCACCCCACTTGATCCTTTGGAAGAAAATCGCCACCTCGGGCAAGTTAAAATCGAAACACCATCATCGCCTTTAGATACAATCCTAGAAGGGAGAAAGATGACATTGATGGCTACCCCGACAGAAAAAATAAACCATAACAGCCCTAAAACACAACAAATATATGTATATGTATATATATACTTGTGTGTGTGTGTGCACGCGCATCTTGTTCTTCCGGTGTCTGATTCAAACAATAAGACGTCTGCATCAATCTCCCAGTGTTGATGGAGCTTTTATCTCATCTGTTGAAACTTTTGTTTTCTCATAGTAATGTAATCAAAAAAGACACATTGAGGGCAACTGAGCTGTTGTAACCCACTCAAATTAGAGGGTCTTCGACTGTGTCGATATGAGCACCAAAATCCCATTGGCGATTGTAATGTCCCCAAAAACACCTGAGGAGTTTTCTTCACTTGCGAGCAAACATCTATATCGTTCCAACCTTCTGAGTGTACATTATTGAACTAAACTAAAATTTCTTGTCACATGTATCGATTGAATTCTCCCAAAGTCACCCAAAGTTGGTTCGGCTTGATATGAAATAAGGGCAGCCCGAACCTCTCTGTACGGTGGCGGCCATGACGGTAAACTATTGAACAAAATGTCTGAAAACTCTCTCTGTAATGGTTTCTCTGTGTGGCATCAATGTTTCTGTCTCACTATCCTCTATCATCACCAAAATTAATCCCGATAGTGCTTCTGCACAAGTAAGAGAACGATGTGTTTTTCATTCTCGGTAAATGAGTAAGTGTTCATGTACCTGTCATGCTGAGTTCTGCAGTTAAATTGCCACAATCTCTTCAAAAGGATGTGGCAAGCATTTGTTGGCACCACGTTGCACCACATCCAATCCTACAGTTGATTCACAATAAAAATTTCTACAAAACACCTCCTGTCAAGGTTGACCATATTCTTCAATCATGTCAGGGAATACGACTAAGAATGCCTACGAATCTTGATGCTCAACTTGCCCACCATCTGTGTAAAAGTCACATTCTTGTTGCTACATTCATCGATGATGAAGTTGTATACATTTCCCTCTACAGTACAACGGGAGTAGAATATATTGTGATGAAATAACTACAACTCCCCAATAACCTCAATCTAAAGGACCCATCAAATCACAAGCATCTAGCCCTCATCTAATTGAATTTGGTAATCCTCACCCTACTCTTCAACTGCCTCCTCGCTCACCTCCACTAATGCACCTTGCTCAGTGAAGAACGCAAATGTGTTAATTGGACAGCTAGATGCGATGTGTCCATATCCATGACACCTAAAACATTTCTTGGTTGAAATTGATTGGGGTTGCTAATCTTCTCAGGTGTTTTCTCACTCTGAGTAGCTATGTCAATCTCCTTGCCCGTCTTCTCAACTTTCTTAGAGGTGCTTCTGCTGATATCTCCAGCTATGGATGGTTATCTGAAGGGCATTAGATCTTGTTCTACTTCTATTATCTCTCCATCTTCAGTGTCAGGTACGAACGTCACCCAAAGACCAGTAAGATAGTAGGTAAACGAAGTTTCCAACGATGGGCTTCAGGCCTCCCAAATACCTGGTTATCGTGTGCTCCTCAAGCTCCGACAGATCACATTTCAGCTTAAGTTGCATAAACTCTATTGTGTACTTCTCCAGTGATAGGTCTCACTGTTGTAAGTAGTAGAGCATCAAGAAAAGATCTCGACAGTAGTGTGAGGGTAGGTATTATCGCTGCAATTCTTTTTTCATTTTCTCTCAGGTATTAATTTTGTTGCCTCTTCAAGTTCTCCCACCACAATGAGAAACTCTTCTATAGCTTTATTGCAATCAGTTTCACTTTCAAGACATCTGGCATCTCCTTGCATTCAAAGATCATCTTGATGATCTGCAACCACTCTATGAACTCATCTGAATTCATTCTCCCATCGAAATCCGATATGTCCACTTTCACTCCCAAGTCTTTGTATCCTCCCACAGACACTTTATTTATATATCCTTAAATAAAAACGTCATCTCTATCCTCTAACTGGCACTTCAATTTTATACTTCTAACAAACACTTCATCTCTTGACCTCCTCTGATATTGTATCCCAAAGAGTTCTGGGCCGTCTTCTTCTCGACTAGAAACATCCCTATAGAAGGGATTCGGGTATTCCTCCCTCTCTCCTCTTCGGATCATGCTACCACGCTCGTCGTTGACCTCTCCATGGGTCCTTTCCTAAATGTCATCGAGTTGTTGTAGCAATCGACAGAACTGTTGTTGTAACTCTTCCATTATAAACTTCTCATCAGGTTCTGGCACTTGCCTTCGCGGTAGCATAATTAGTGTTTGGGGTGGATAGGTGAAAGGAGGTGTGTAAAGGTGATGTAGGGTGGCAAAGTAATTTTTTGAGTGTAGGTAGGGTTGTGTAGTGGTGGATGCTAGAAATCATAGGATAGGAATAGGGTTAGGCTAGCTTTGATACCAAATGATACTGGAGTTAACTCAAACTACAACAAGAAAATAAATATTATTAGTGAAAGCAAACATGTGATTACAACTACACACATTTGAAAAGGAAATACAATAACAAACACAACACAAACACAATGAGAGTTGTATCCCAAAGAAGTTTGCGGTTGGTTGAGTGGGTGGAATGGTGACCGTTGAGTGTTGGATAGATGGTAGGAGATGGCGGGAGATGGCGATGGAGCAGCAGGCGTAGGAACAAGGGTGTATAAATTGCAGGTGGAGGCACGGGAGCTACAGTGAGGTTGCCAGTAGAAAGAACAGTTGAATGCGGGGCATGGTTGCAACAACAGGTGGTAGGAGGGGTTTTGGTAAAAGGGTTGCAATTGGGAACTAAGGCAGGAGATAGAATGGGAAAGTCAGCAACAGAGGCAATATGGTAGCAAGTCTTGGCTGGCCAGAGACAGTCGAATAGATGGCTAAGAGGATAAAACTGGGGTTGTGACTGGATTGGGAAACCGGTTGGCAACTGGGAGGGGGATGCGGCTAGAGGAATAGGAAGACATTCGCAGGGCTGTCTGAGGGTCCCTACTGGGAGGAAGGATGGCAACAACAGTGAATAGAGAAATGTGAAGGATGGAAGATTCAGAGAAAAAAAGTTCCACGAAATGAGCTAAAGCCAGAGCACCACTCGAAACCTTGGAAGAAGATCGCCAACTAAAGCCAAGGCAACACATTCCTTGGATACAACCCTAAAAGGGGGAAATAGGATGTTGACAGCTGTCCTGAGTAAGGGTGTAAACGAACCGAACACGAACGAACAGATCTTGCGTTCGTGTTCGGTTCGTTTGAAATTTAGTTTGTTTGTAATAAGCTCGTGTTTGAAATTATTTATAAAGTCACTGTATTTGTTCTNATCAGTTGGGTTGCTTCGGTATTTTTTTCTCACAAATTGTTTGATGTTAACAAAATAACAAGTATTTCTGCTCTATCTAAGAAGTTTTTGACAAACTCTTACTTATCGGTGTCCTTTGGGATTGCTGGAAAAACAGAAATTCACAGTGCCAGATTTTACCAAGATTTGCATTTGGGNTATTATTAATTTATTATATATTATAATTTATAAAATTTAATTTTTTTAAATATCATAAATTTTATATATATAATTATTTTATATTTCGAACGATAACGATTCGAACACGAACAAACGCATCACTGTTCGTGTTGGTTTGTTTGACTGACCGAATGAAAAAAATTTGTTCACGTTCGTCTCGTTTACTTATCGAAAGAATCGAACATGAACTCATTGACGAACTGAACACGAACTGTTCGCAAACAACGAGTTTTTTTGACAACCCTAGCNATTGGTGCAGCTACCTTGTCCTTCATGTGTCTGGTTCAGACAGTAAGAAGTCTATACCATAAAGACTATGTGTTTGTCATCCTTGGTCAATGAGTGGGTATTCATGAACGTGCCATGATGAGTCTGACGATCAAACTGTCATGGTCTCTCCAAAGAAAGGAGGCTGACATCCATGGACACCACATCGTACCAAACTCGATCCTGCACTTGGTTCCCAATCAAAAACTCCATAAAAAACTTGTCAATGATGACTCTATTCTTCTTCCTCAACTACGTCAAGGAGTGTGGTTGAAAATATCTCTAAGTCAGGAGACTCAACTTGTTCAGTATCTGTGTAGATATTAAATTCTTGTTGCTCCCTCCATTGGTGATGAGACAATATATCTTTCCCTTCAAAGTGCAACGGTTGTATAATATGTTGGGCAAAACCACGACTAATCCCTCATGACCTCAGTCTGTAGAACCCGTCGAACCACAAGCATCTCGCCCTCATCTCGTGAAAGTCGATACTCCTCACCTTATTCTTCAATTGTCTCTTCATCAATAACTACCTACACTGCACCCTGCTCGGTGAAAGGCACAACTAGACTCGTCGAGCAATTGGAAGCGATTTGTAGAAAACCATGACATCTGAAGCATTTCCTGATTGAGATTGCATTAGAAATGCTTCTCTTCTCAAGCTTCTTCTCATTTTGGCAGCACAATAATTCTCCTAATTGAACTTCTCAACTCTGGTAGGTGTGCTCCTACTGATATCCCCAGCTGTAGGTGGTTGCCTAAATGGTCGTGAATGCCTACTCTGCTTTTACTGTCTCTCCACCTTTAGTGTTACGGTATGCATGCCACCCAAAGGCCAGCAAGCTATGGTTGAACCATGTTGTTAATGGCAGGTTTTAGACCTCCCAAATATATGGCTATCGTATGCTCCACTTATTCTGTTAGATCAATTACAGCTTAAACTGTATGAACTCGGCATTTTACTCTTCTATTGATAACTCTCTCTATTGCAAGCAGTGGAGCCTCGAGAAAAGATCAAAGATTCTGACAGCAATGCGGAGGTGTAGTCGTTACGAATCTATTTTCAACTTCTCCCAGAAAATAATCTCGTTTCATTCTTCTCTATTTCTCTAGCTCTTTAGGTTATCCCACCACAAATAAATGCTCTTCTTCAACTTGATGGCAACCAATTTTACTTTTTGGTCATGTGGCACAATTTTGTATTGAAAGATCCTCTCGACGGCCTACAACCACTTTATGAATTCATCCTAATTCATTCTTCCCTCAACCACGGGGCTGCGTTAGAAAGGGGATGACCAGATAGCGAATACGAATGATTGGAGTGAATGATAGCNTCCATAGTCAACCTTAAGTCTCTAAGAAAATAAAATAAATTTTGAATTTAATTATTGTTTTTTTATTTTTTTATGCTTTGAATAAACCAAATTGTCAACCAAAATTTTTAAGAATTTTTTTTTTGAATTAAGCTAATTTTCTTTAGTTTAGCTCGATTCACTTATTTTTATAAAGAATAATATTTGAACATTTAATTTGCTTTTGGTTAGAGGTGTAAATGAACCGAACACGAATGAACAGAGGTCGTGTTCGTGTTTGGTTCGTTTGAAATTTAGTTTGTTTGAAATAAACTTGTATTCGAAATTGTTCGTGAAGTTACTGTTCATGTTTGTTTCTTAACGAACGAGTTGAACACGAGTTGTTCGCTAACGATGAGTCAATTTGACATCCCTAATATTAATATATATAAATAATATAGTATATTAATTATATAACTTATATTATTTAAATATAAATCTACATTAGTATGTTGTTAATATAGTATATTAATATATTATTATTATTTTATAATATATTATAATTTATAAATTTTAATTTTTTTAAAATATCATAAATTATATAATTATTTTAAATTATTTTATATTTCGAACAATATTGATTCGGGCACGAACAAAGACATCACTGTTCGTGTTTAGTTCGTTTAACTATCCGAACGAAAAAAATATGTTAATATTCGTCTCGTTTACTTATTGAACGAATTGAACGAATTGAACACAAACTCATCGACGAACCGAACATGAACTGTACAACTAGCTTTTCGACAGCCCTACTTTTGGTTATATTGCACAAGAAAAACAGAGTGAGTGTAGATTAATTATGATTATCATTTCCAATTTCAATTACATATAAATAAATAAACCATTAAAGAAAAATTAATAATAATAGAATAAAGAAACAAAATTATCATAAAATAAAATAAATAAATAAATAAAAACATTGGAAATTTTTTAGCTTTGGTCATGATGGAGGCCTCAATGAGCTTATTTCTTATTGAGAAAATTTTGTAGTTAATTTAAATTACNTATATATATATATATATATATATATATATATATATATATATATATATATATATATATATATATATTGTTAGGTAAAGTAGGGGAACCCCATTCCTATTGGGCGAAAAGCCCTAGGCCCAAAGGAGGGCTGGTCACACCTTGTCTCCCTACTGAATTGGTGTAGCTACCTTGTCCTTCATGTGTCTGGTTCAGACAGTAAGAAGTCTATACCATAAAGACTATGTGCTTGTCATCCTTGGCCAATGAGTGGGTATTCATGAACGTGTTATGATGAGTCTGACGATCAAACTGTCATGGTCTCTCCAGCAAAAGGAGCCTGGCATCCATGGGCACCACATCGTACCAAACTCGATCCTGCACTTGATTCCCAATCAAAAACTCTATAAAAAACATGTCAATGATGACTCTATTCTTCTTTTTCAACTACGTCAAGGTGTGTGGTTGAAAATATCTCTAAGTCAGGAGACTCAACTTGTTCAGTATCTGTGTAGATATTACATTCTTGTTGCTCCCTCCATTGATGATGAGACAGCATATCTTTCCCTTCACAGTGCAACGGTTGTATAATATGTTGGACGAAACCACGACTAATCCCTCATGGCCTCAGTCTGTAGAACCCGTCAAACCACAAGCATCTCGCCCTCATCTCGTGAAAGTCGATACTCCTCACCTTGTTCTTCAATTGCCTCTTCATCAATAACTACCCACACTGCACCCTGCTCGGTGAAAGGCACAACTAGACTCGTTGGGCAATTGGAAGTGATTTGTAGAAAACCATGACATCTGAAGCATTTCCTGATTGAGATTGCATTAGAAATGCTTCTCTTCTCAGGCTTCTTCTCATTCTGGCAGCACAATAATTCTCCTAATTGAACTTCTCAACTCTCATAGGTGTGCTCCTACTGATACCCCCAACTGTAGGTGGTTGCCTAAATTGTCGTGAATGTCTACTCTGTTTTTACTGTCTCTCCACCTTTAGTGTTAAGGTATGCATGCCACCCAAATGCTAGCAAGCTATGGTTGAACCATGTTGTTAATGGCATGTTTTAGACCTCCCAAATATATGGCTATCGTATGCTCCACTTATTTTATTAGATCAATTACAGCTTAAACTGTATGAACTCGGCATTTTACTCTTATATTGATAACTCTCTCTGTTGCAAGCACTGGAGCCTCGAGAAAAGATCAAAGATCCTGACAGTAATGCGGGGTAGGTGTTATCGCTACGAATCTATTTTCGACTTCTCCCAGAAAGTAATCTCGTTTCATCCTTCTCTATTTCTCTAGCTCTTCAGGTTCTCCCACCACAAATAAATGCTCTTCTTCAGCTTGATGGCAACCAATTTTACTTTTTGGTCATGTGGCACAATTTTGTATTGAAAGATCCTCTCGACAGCCTACAACCACTTTATGAATTCATCATGATTCATTCTTCCCTCAATCACGGGGCTGCGTTAGAAAGGGGGATGACCATATAGCGAATACGAATGATTGGAGTGAATGATAGCAAGGTGGGAAGTGGTTGCCTGGCTGGAATGGATGGCAGCAAGTGGAGGAATGTGGAGGATGGAAAAGTCAGAGATAAATACTCCTGCAAGAATGAGCTACAGCTTGAGCACTACTTGTTCCTTAAAAAGAGATCACCAACTCGGACGAGCTACAACCGGAACACCACCCACTGTTGAACACAACCAAAAGGGGAAAACCTAGATGTTGATGGTTGCCCTGNCCTGCGAGAATGAGCTACAGCTTGAGCACTACTTGTTCCTTAAAAAGAGATCACCAACTCGGACGAGCTACAGCCAGAACACCACCCACTGTTGGACACAACCCGAAGGGGGAAAACCTAGATGTTGATGGTTGCCCTGACATAAACAAAATCCCAAAACTGAAAAACCTAAAACACAGGAATTACATAAGTCATAGATAACAAGGATTGGATCACCTATGGAAAAGAGGTGCCAATCCCTTGAAAGAGCACATCAGTTGGGTTGCTTCGGTATTTTTTTCTCACAAATTGTTTGATGTTAACAAAATAACAAGTATTTCTCTATATCTAAGAAGTTTTTGACAAACTCTTACGTATCGGTGTCCTTTGGGATTGCTGGAAAAACAGAAATTCACAGTGTCAGATATTACCAAGATTTGCATTTGGACATCAATGGTGGCATGGGACTTGCATTTAAATTTCTCCTTCTCAAACACATAAGCTAAAAACCGCTGTTCTCAATGATAGTGTTTTACTGGTATAGCATATCTTACCTTAATCAGAACAAAATTTACATGAAAAAAATCCGACGAATGGTAGCGCTGTTCAACTAGGATGGCCGATAGCACCATATTTTATGGAAGGAAGTTGCAGAAGATTGGAGATTGAACTTTTATAACTAGTTACAGAAAAGAAAAAAAAAAGTGAAAGCGTTAGATCAAGACCTTCCATATCATGGGGCGTATTATGGCACCATCCGGAATACCCTGACAAACTAATCTACGCAACTCACCAATATTTATAACCTTCTTTGAAAGCTGATACATAAACACGAAATTCAACAATTTAGAATCCATCCAGAGACCATCAATGCTGGTCAACAGCATGAACAGGGCACAGAAAACCCTAATGGTAACCTCACCTCGGCTATAATCTGTGACTGACGTGAAATTTCCTCCGGTGAGAGCTTCGGGAAACCGGCATCACCCGGAAGAGATGCCGAAGGCTCAAGCTTCGGTGGTGACGGCGGCGGCTGCGGCGGCGGTGGTGATGGCTGTCGTGGCGGGGATTCTGGTTTTGGCGGTTCGGGAGCGTAGATAGGGGAGTGATCGGCATAGGGTTTGGAAGACCAGAGAGAGCTGTTTAGCCATTCCGGCACTCCTTTGTTCTCCATCTCGAATTTTGCTACACTAGCGTTGAATCGTTCGCCTTGAACAGCAACACTCCTGCAGTTAAGCGGGGGCGCGCCACCTTCCTGTCTCGCGTCGGCAGGACCGATAGCATTTCATGTTCTTCTAAAGCCNTTTCATGTTCCTTCTAAAGCCAACCGCGTCGATTCTAGAACTTATTCAATGAAGCTGTTCGCTANCTCCGGTGAAAGCTTCGGGAAACCGGCATCACCCGGAAGAGATGCCGACGACTCAAGCTTCGGTGGTGACGGCGGCGGCTGCGGCGGCGGCGGCGGTGATGGCTGTCGTGGCGGGGATTCTGGTTTTGGCGGTTCGGGAGCGTAGATAGGGGGGTGATCGGCATAGGGTTTGGAAGACCAGAGAGAGCAGTTTAGCCATTCCGGCACTCCTTTGTTCTCCATCTCGAATTTTGCTACACTCTAGCGTTGAATCGTTCGCCTTGAACAGCAACACTCCTGCAGTTAAGCGGGCGCGCGCCACCTTCTGGTCTCGCGTCGGCAGGACCGATAGCATTTCATGTTCCTTCTAAAGCCAACCGCGTCGATTCTAGAACTTATTCAATGAAGCTGTTCGCTCTTGATCGATATACACTATGTAAATACATTAGATTTGTGAACTCAATATTTAGATATTAAATACATCAAAATTNTTTGGAAGACCAGAGAGAGCTGTTTAGCCATTCCGGCACTCCTTTGTTCTCCATCTCGAATTTTGCTACACTAGCGTTGAATCGTTCGCCTTGAACAGCAACACTCCTGCAGTTAAGCGGGGGCGCGCCACCTTCCTGTCTCGCGTCGGCAGGACCGATAGCATTTCATGTTCTTCTAAAGCCAACCGCGTGGATTCTAGAACTTACCCAATGAAGCTGTTCCATTACATGAGGACTAGAGGAACGTGCGTATCCAATAAAATCACGTCATGTATCTCGCGCGACGCAAAAAGAAAACGGCACAGTAACACAGGAAATATTCCCCACGTGTTATTCATGTGTTATTGTGTGTTATTCATGTGTTATTGTATCCTGGGAATATTCCCCGTGTTATTTAAGTGTTATTGTGCGTTATTCATGTGTTATTTTGTCCTGAGAATATTCTTGATATTATAATAACACAATAACACATCAATAACACATGAATAACACACAATAACACATGAATAACACGCATAATAACACAATAACACATGAATAACACATGAATAACACACAATAACACAAGAATAACACGGAAGAGAATATTCTACCGTGTTACTGCGCCGTTTTTTCTCTGTCGGGAATATTTTCCGTGTTATTCAAGTGTTATTGTGTGTTACTCATGTGTTATTGTATCCTGAGAATATTCTTGGTGTTATTATAACACAATAACACAGAATAACACATGAATAACACGCAATACACATAAATAACACGCAATAACACATGAATAATACACAATAACACATGAATAACACGGGGGGAAATATTCCTCGTGTTACTGCANTTCCCCGTGTTACTGCGCCGTTTTTTTTCTGCGTCGCGCGGGATACGTGGCGTGATTTTATTGGGTACGCACGTTCCTTCTACGTGCGTAGTATTGATGTAATATTTTTTCGTTCCCTCTTGATCGATATACACTACGTAAATACATTAGATTTGTGAACTCAATATTTAGATATTAAATACATCAAAATCATGTGATACATAGAAATGTCGTACATATTTAATATTTATATTATCTATATTTATAAATGAAGCATTTCCATACATATTTAACATTTAAATTATATACTTTACAAATGAAGAATTTACATTTAATGTATCTTGAGGTATTACTATTTATAAAATAATCACCTTCTTGCATTACTTTTTCCTTCAAATTTCACTGAAAATTGACTTAAAAATCCAAACTCATATATATGTTTTTTTTTTTATTTGTATAGTTTATAATTTTTTTTTCATTGCATCCATAAAAATCATAGCTTTGATAGTTTAAGAAAAAGATACATGAGTGATTATTTTGCAAATAACAATATTTCATACCTTTTATAAGTTTAAGTTTAAGGCTCTCAGTGATGCCCCTTCAAAAGCTTCGTCGCACAACAAAAATGAGCATCTCCGGTGCAAATCGTTAGTTTTTTTTTTGTCATTTGAAGACGCGCCTAAAATGAAAGATCAACAAATATATATTTTCTCTGACATGACTTTGCATGTGATTGAACGGAGCGAGGGAATCGTCCCCAAACGAAACCCAATACGTACCTAAAATTTGATTGAACTTTTAAATATTTTCAAAATTATTATTATCTTGAATTTGATTTATATTTATGTTGAATTTGTGTATAAGACCTTATAATTTCAAAATCATTCGCATTAGCACGTCTATAATTTATAATTTATTTTAAAAAAATAATAAATTAATAAAATTTAATATTTATTTAAAATAGACTTTCAATGGTTTTATCAATTTTCAAAAAATTTCATGGAAACTGAATTTGAGTTTCAAACATCCACACCTTCGCGGAAAACTTGTGGAGGAATTGGTAAAGAGGTTTCTCCCCAAGTAAGAAATCCAAGTTCAAAGCACACCATAATCACTAACTACTAATTACTAATCTAGTGGTCATCAAAACGCAACTTCCCTAAAAAAAGCACATCCCTACCATCCTTTATAAAATGGCTCAAAGACATATCTACGAAAACTCATCTCCAAATTTATAATGTGGAGCACCAAAACAATGATTCAATTAGATCCGTGGAAGTTTCGAATGGCTATATAATTTTATACTAAGATATTTTCAAGTTATAGAGAAACAAATGATGTTAAAGGGAAAAGTATTATTGAAAATGAGTTTATGAAGAGACCGTCATCAATTGATGCAACATCGACTATGATCTTTATGTACTTGGATTGTTATAGCGCATTCAAATTTGAGTATGTTGTTGAGGGAGGGATATCATTTAGGGTCTGTTTCAGGGAGCTTATTTGATGTGGTGGCATTTTGAAAACGCACCTGACCTATTTGGGAAAGTTGTTTTTTGGCAGCTTATGCACTTTCAAAACGGTGAAAACAACATTTTCACACCGTACCTATCTAGGCACGGTGGGAACTTTCTAAAAGCGNAATTGGTAAAGAGGTCTCTCTCCAAGTAAGAAATCCAAGTTCAAAGCACACCATAATCACTAACTACTAATTGCTAATCTAGTAGTCCTTAAAACCCAACTTCCCTAAAAAAAACACATCCCTACCATCCTTTATAAAATGGCTCCAAGAAATATCTACGAAAATTCATCTCCAAATTTATAATGTGGAGCACCAAAACAATGATACAATTAGATCCGTGGAAGTTTTGCATGGCGATATAATTTTAAACTAAGATATTTTCAAGTTATAGGGAAACAAATGATGTTACTTGGATTGTTATAGTGCATTCAAATTTGAGTATGTTGTTGAGGAAGGAACATCATTTAGCGTGTATATTACCTTCAAGGGTATGGAGTGGGCTGATAAAATGGGAGATGTCATTGGTGTAATTTGAATATGTCTAAAGCTTGGTACTCGCCAACATTGTCAAAAAGTCTAGGTGATGAATTTTTTTATCAAAGAGCTTTTTCACCAAGGATTTAAAGCTAATGCAAGTATCATAAACATGAGGTTTTTGCCAAATTAATGGCAACACATGCATTTCCTATCGGTTTTTCAAAAAAAATGACACTTAAAATCACCATATGATTATATAGGCGAGATTCACATAACTAGGAAAAATATTTCAAGAGGTTGAAAAGACGCGATAATGGATTTAGAGAATAAAAAGTTATAAATCTTCGTCCTCGCCAATCAAAACATCATCAAATCCATCAAGAACGAGTATGAGATGAGCGGTTTCTTGTGTTGACAATGATCTATAAAGAGATTTTTCAATTTCAATATAAGTGAAAAGCTCAAAATGTAAATAAGTATATAACTAAACAGAGAAATCTAAGCACAATAATTATGTGTTTATTCCTTTTCATTAGCTTACATTCTGAAACTGAATGTTGCAGGATAAAATAAAACATGAAAGGAGAGTGCTAATACGTAAATTCTTGTAACATATTACAGTCTATTTAGGATTCATGCACGAATATCTCAACTTTTTAACATAAATACAAGCACATTATTTTACTTACAGAGCTGATACTACCACCCACAGCCGGGTCAAACAACAGGGGCCCCTCAGCTTCGAAGTCAACTGGGACAAGGTGGTGGCAGTTCGCTGGATTCAAAATGGCGGCTCCAGCAACTAACGTATCAGTTACAATGATGGCTGCACTAGAAAATTGAATCTTACAACAATAACAGCTTTTTTCTAGATGGCCAAACTATACAATAAATACTTGTAAATCATTCCTCAGAGGCTTTTAATCTAAGGTCTAGATTAATCATGATTAAATATGAAGCCAGTGGCAGAATGATTGATAATTATCACCAAAATGAACTTGCAGCATGTTTAGGAATGAAATGAGCTCAAGGCGCTGATCAAATTCTCATAAACCTTAATACCCTTTAGGAAAACAGTGTCCTTTAAAAACTGCAATTCGATATAAAAGTTAGAATCCGAAAGAGAGACTTTGTTAGATTCATAAGCATTTAAGGGGCATTTACATACGTACCACCAAATTCCTATGTATTTACATATCTAGCATTTAAAATTTGCCTTGAACATTTGAACCACCCAAATCTTTCATATTACATCAAAAATACCATTTTTTTTTTACTTCTAAATGTAAAAATACACCATTTAATGCACAGAAAAGGTTGTNAGCTCAAGGCGCTGATCAAATTCTCATAAACCTTAATACCCTTTAGGAAAACAGTATCCTTCAAAAACTGCAGTTCGATATAAAAGTTAGAATCCGAAAGAGAAACTCTGTTAGATTCATAAAAATTTAAGGGGCATTTACATGCGTACCACCAAATTCCTATGTATTTACATATCTAGCATTTAAAATTTGCCTTTTACATTTGAACCACCCGAATCTTTCATATTACATCAAAAATACCATTTTTTTTTACTTCTAAATGTAAAAATACACCATTTCATGCACAGAAAAGGTTGTATATTTATGCAAATTTTGAAATATAGCTAACCGATATGTAAATACATGAAATTAAGTGGTATGCAAGTAAATCTTCCAACATTTAATTGAAAAACTAAAATCAAACCTCATTATGATCATGAAGTAGGATTGGAGTATTCGACATGGGCGAGAAGCCGAGTGTGGGAATGCCAATCTGTCTCATGAATCGAGCATCGGTTGTTGACGATAAAATCTCGGGCTTTCCAAGTTTTCCACCAGAGGCGGAAATCGCTTGCGTGAAAACAGACCACCATGGATTGGATGCATCGGTTGCTGTAACTAAAGGACGCCCTGTAACATCCCTGTTAGGTCCTTTCTGTATTAGCTGCAAAGACATCAAAAACTCAATAAATGGGCATAGAACAACGAAGATCACAAAAAGTATGTGTGGCGATGATTGGATTCAAGTCAATATTCAAGCCAAATACATAGAAAATTGAATTCAAATCAGAAAAACTTATATGGTGACGCAGTGGCTGGAGGTCCCTGGACCGGTTCAGTCCAAGTTGAAGGAGGGCCAGTCGGTCTTCTCTAGCCTAAGGTTGCCGCCCAATTGGAGTGGGGCCACTCATAACAGTGGCAGGTCTATTTAAGTGTTTCTTTGATGTTTAGGGTTTAGTTTTTGGATTGATTTGAGTTTGTAGAGCAGCCAGTTCCTTTGTTTCACCTTATAAGGTTTTATCCTAAGGTATCAAGTGGTGTTTCGGCTGTCGCTTGGTCTCCAGGTTGCATTTATCCTTCCAATATCTTTTCTCCCATCCATTCCTGCATCGCTCCAACATCACCTTATAGTTATTCTGCTGCTGCAACCCAGAAAATAGGAAGCTGTTGTTTTCCGAGTCCAACCTGCTGCCGCCGCCCAGGGACAGCAATGGTATTGTTGTCTTTCCTTTCCTCCTTGCTGTTGCCACCAAGAAGAGCCTTCCTAAAACTTTACCTGCTTCCCTCCTTACTGCCACCACCCAGAACCGCCAGCCCCATATTCTTGCTGCTGCTGCCCCCCCAAACAGCGCTTCCATAACTGTTCGTGCTTGCAGCTTGCAGTCTGGACTCCTGGAAACAAATGTCTTGGTGTTTCCAACTTGCTAGCCCCCACCTCACCACCACCCTAGAGGTCCAAACCTTAACTAGAACCACCTACATGCTATTACCTGGTATTTTTCATTGTTATTTGCTTTCAGTGTGTTGTATTTTCAATTTCTAACTTCTATAAAATTATTAGTGGTTATGTTGTGTTTCTCCTTTATTTCTATACCAATTCCGGTATCATATGATTTCCTCAGTTAAGATCTCTATCAAACTAAAAATCACCCTACAAGACATGTAATTTATATTTTTTGACAAAGTACAAATGTAGCCTAACGAGTTATCAAACCGAACCAAGAAATCAGTGAATAAGGTTGAAACTAAGAAAAAGATGAGGCATTGCAACACCTTTACTTTACTCTTTCAATTAATAGAATCCCAAAGCTTCCCTCTATCTCGCCCCCTTTCTATCTCTTCTCAATTCTCTCTTCTCTTCTGAAGTACTCTAGTCTGGGTGATCTGGTGGTATGATTGACGGATAATTTAGGATCCAACAGGTTCAATATTCCAAGGAANAATCTGTCTCATGAATCGAGCATCGGTTGTTGACGATAAAATCTCGGGCTTTCCAAGTTTTCCACCAGAGGCAGAAATCGCCTGCGTGAAAACAGACCACCATGGATTGGTTGCATCGGTTGCTGTAACTAAAGGACGCCCTGTAACATCCCTGTTAGGTCCTTTCTGTATTAGCTGCAAAGACATCAAAAACTCAATAAATGGGCATAGAACAACGAAGATCACAAAAAGTATGTGTGGCGATGATTGGATTCAAGTCAATATTCAAGCCAAATACATAGAAGATTGAATTCAAATCAGAACAGCTTATATGATGACGCAGTGGCTGGAGGGCCCTGGACCGGTTCAATCCAAGTTGAAGGAGGGCCAGTCGGTCTTCTCTAGCCTAAGGTTGCGCCCAATTGGAGTGGGGCCACTCATAACAGTGGCAGGTCTATTTAGGTGTTTCTTTGATGGTTAGGGTTTAGTTTTTGGATTGATTTGAGTTTGTAGAGCAGCCGGTTCCTTTTTTTCACCTTATAAGGTTTTATCCTAAGGTATCAAGTGGTGCTTCGGCTGTCGCTTGGTCTCCAGGTTGCATTTATCCTTCCGATATCTTTTCTCCCATCCATTCCTACATCGCTCCAACATCACCTTTATTGTTATTCTGCTGCTGCAGTCCAGAAAATAGGAAGCTGTTGTTTTCCGAGTCCAACCTGCTGCCACCGCCCAGGGACAGCAATGGTATTGTTGTCTTTCCTTTCCTCCTTGTTGTTGCCACCAAGAAGAGCCTTCCTAAAACTTTACTTGCTTCCCTCCTTACTGCCACCACCCAGAACCGCCAGCCTCATATTCTTGCTCCTGCTGCTGCCCCAAACAGCGCTCCCATAACTGTTTGTGCTTGCAGCTTGCAGTCTGGTCTCCTGGAAACAAATGTCTTGGTGTTTCCAACTTGCTAGCCGCCACCTCACCACCACCCTAGAGGTCCAAACCCTAACTAGAACCACCTACATGCTATTACCTAGTATTTTTCATTGTTATTTGCTTTCAGTGTGTTGTATTTTCAATTTCTAACTTCTATAAAATTATTAGTGGTTATGTTGTGTTTCTCCTTTATTTCTATACCAATTCCGGTATCATATGATTTCCTCAGTTAAGATCTCTAACAAACTAAAAATCACCCTACAAGACATGTATTTTATCTTTTTTGACAAAGTACAAATGTAGCCACTTATGTAGCCCAACGAGTTATCAAACCGAACCAAGAAATCAGTGAATAAGGTTGAAACTAAGAAAAAGATGAGGCATTGCAACACCTTTACTTTACTCTTTCAATTCATATAATCCCAAAGCTTCCCTCTATCTCGCCCCCTTTCTCTCTCTTCTCAATTCTCTCTTCTCTTCTGAAGTACTCTAGTCTGGGTGATCTGGTGGCATGATTGACGGATAATTTAGGATCCAACAGGTTCAATATTCCAAGGATTTTCATTTCCAATTCTCTGACATAGAAAGGCTGATTTGAAGTATAATCATGCCAACCTGGGTAGTTTTATTAAAACTTGTGATATCTAAAAGCAGCAAAATTTTAACTAGCTGGGAATCTACCAAACAAGTAATGTGATGCCATTTTTTAATTTATGAATACTAGTAGGGTCGAAATTGGAGGATCTCTAAGAGATTTTTGTAAAAGTATCATTAGTGTCATTTCTCAATGCCCGGCACTAAACTTAGCGCCAACGTTTAATATCAATTCTCATTATCACTCTAATTCCCATAAACAAATTCACAAAAAGTTTAGGCTGAGTCAGTTCTATCATCCCAGCTTCAGACAGTGTGTTGTACAGAAGCTTACACTTAGATAATTAAATGGAAGTGTTAGGAATCCCGCAGGAAGAAAAGGAAAGCAACTTTAACCAAATATGATATATGTTGGACTGAGCAATTAAAAAGCTTGTTATGAAAAGTAGGAAGCAAGTGTGAAATAAGNTGAAGAATTTACATTTAATGTATCTTGAGGTATTACTATTTATAAAATAATCACCTTCTTGCATTACTTTTTTCTTAAAATTTCACTGAAAATTGACTTTAAAATCCAAAGTCATATATATATTTCTTTTATTTGTATAGTTTATAATTGTTTTTTCATTGCATCCATAAAAATCATAGCTTTGATAGTTTAAGAAAAAGATACATGAGTGATCATTTTGCAAATAACAATATTTCATACCTTTTATAAGTTTAAGACTCTCAGTGATGCCCCTTCAAAAAAGCTCCGTCGCAGAACGACAATGAGCATCTCCAGTGTGAAACGCTAATCTTTTTTTTGTCATTCTAAGACGCGCCTAAAATGAAAGATCAACAAATATATATTTTCCCTGACACAACTTTGCATGTGATTGAACGGAGAGAGGGAATCACCCCCAAACGAAGCCCAAGACANTATTTGTATAGTTTATAATTGTTTTTTCATTGCATCCATAAAAATCATAGCTTTGATAGTTTAAGAAAAAGAAACACGGGTGATTATTTTGCAAATAACAATATTTCATACATTTTATAAGTTTAAGGCTCTCAGTGATGCCCCTCCAAAAGCTCCGTCGCAGAACGACAATGAGCATCTCCAGTGCGACACGTTAGTTTTTTTTTGTGTCATTCGAAGACGCACCTAAAATAGAAGATCAACAAATATATATATTCACTGACACGACTTTGCATGTGATTGAACAGAGCGAGGGAATCGTCCCCAAACGAAACCCAAGACGTACCTAAAATTTGATTGAACTTTTAAATATTTTCAAATTATTATTATCTTGATATTGAATTATACTTATGTTGAATTTGTATATAAGACCTTATAATTTCAAAATCATTCGCATTAGCACATCTATAATTTATAGTTAATTACTTAATATAATTTATAATTAATTTANTTGATATTGAATTATACTTATGTTGAATTTGTATATAAGACCTTATAATTTCAAAATCATTCGCATTAGCACGTCTATAATTTATAGTTAATTACTTAATATAATTTATAATTAATTAAAAAAAGAATAAATTAACAAAACTTCATATTTATTTAAATAGACTTTCAATGGTTTTATCAATTTTCAAAAATTTCATGGATATTGAATTTGAGTTTCAAACATCCACACCTTCGTGGAAAGCTTGTGGAGGAATTGGTAAAGAGGTCTCTCTCCAAGTAAGAAATCCAAGTTCAAAGCACACCATAATCACTAACTACTAATTACCAATCTAGCGGTCATTAAAAACCAACTTCCCTAAAAACAGAACACATCCCTACCATCCTTTATAAAATGGCTCAAAGAAATATCTACGAAAATTGATCTCCAAATTTATAATGTGGAGCACCAAAACAATGATACAATTAGATCCGTGGAAGTTTTGCATGGCGATATAATTTTAAACTAAGATATTTTCAAGTTATAGGGAAACAAATGATGTTACTTGGATTGTTATAGTGCATTCAAATTTGAGTATGTTGTTGAGGGAGGGACATCATTTAGTGTGTATATTATCTTCAAGGGTATGGAGTGGGCTGATAAAATGAGAGATGTCATTGGTGTAATATGAATATGTCTAAAGCTTGGTACTCGCCAACATTGTCAAAAAGTCTAGGTGATGAATTTTTTTGACAAAGAGCTTTTTCACCAAGGATTTAAAGCTAATGCAAGCATCATAAACATGAGGTTTTTGCCAAATTAATAGCAACACATACATTTCCTATCGGTTTTTCAAAAAATGACACTTAAAATCACCATATGATTATATAGGCGAGATTCACATAACTAGGAAAAATATTTCAAGAGGTTGAGAAGACGCGATAATGGATTTAGAGAATAAAAAGTTATAAATCTTTGTCCTCGCCAATCAAAACATCATCAAAACCATCAAGAACGAGTATGAGACGAGAGGTTTCTCGTGTTGACAATGATCTATAAAGAGATTTTTCAATTTCAATATAAGTGATAAGCTCAAAATGTAAATAAGTAGATAACTAAACAGAGAAATCTAAGCACAATAATTATGTATTTATTCCTTTTCATTAGCTTACATTCTGAAACTGAATGTTGCAGGATAAAAATAAACATGAAAGGAGAGTGCTGGTACGTAAATTCTTGTAAGATATTAGTCTATTTAGGATTCATGCACGAATATCTCAACTTTTTAACATGAAAACAAGCACATTATTTTACTTACAGAGCTGATACTACGACCCACAGCCGGGTCAAACAACAGGGGCCCCTCAGCTTCGAAGTCAACTGGGACAAGATGGGGGCAGTTCGCTGGATTCAAAATGGCGGCTCCAGCAACTAAAGTATCAGTTACAATGATGGCTGCACTAGAAATTTGAATCTTACAACAATAACAGCTTTTTTCTACATGGCCAAACTATACAATAAATACTTGTAAATCATTCCTTAGAGGCTTTAAATCTATGGTCTAGATTAATCATGATTAAATATGAAGCCAGTGGCAGAATGATTAATAATTACCACCAAAATGAACTTGCAGCATGTTTAGGAATGAAATGAGCTCAAGGCGCTGATCAAATTCTCATAAACCTTAATACCCTTTAGGAAAACAGTATCCTTCAAAAACTGCAATTCGATATAAAAGTTAGAATCCGAAAGAGAAACTCTGTTAGATTCGTAAACATTTAAGGGGCATTTACATACGTACCACCAAATTCCTATGTATTTACATATCTAGCATTTAAAATTTGCCTTTTACATTTGAACCACCCAAATCTTTCATATTAAATCAAAAATACCATTTTTTTTTTACTTCTAAATGTAAAAATACACCATTTCATGCACAGAAAAGGTTGCATATTTATGCAAAAATTGAAATATAGGTATTAGATATGTAAATACATGAAATTAAGTGGTATGCAAGTAAATCTTCCAACATTTAATTGAAAAACTAAAATCAAACCTCATTATGATCATGAAGTAGGATTGGAGTATTCGACATGGGCGAGAAGCCGAGTGTGGGAATGCCAATCTGTCTCATGAATCGAGCA
Organism: Phalaenopsis hybrid cultivar; assembly: GCA_002079205.1. Taxonomy (NCBI): domain Eukaryota; kingdom Viridiplantae; phylum Streptophyta; class Magnoliopsida; order Asparagales; family Orchidaceae; genus Phalaenopsis; species Phalaenopsis hybrid cultivar. The sequence continues at coordinate 347,953 of JXCR01030443.1, read as the reverse complement.
TCGGTTGTTGACGATAAAATCTCGGGCTTTCCAAGTTTTCCACCAGAGGCGGAAATCGCTTGCGTGAAAACAGACCACCAAGGATTGGATGCATCGGTTGCTGTAACTAAAGGACGCCCTGTAACATCCCTGCTAGGTCCTTTCTGTATTAGCTGCAAAGACATCAAAAACTCAATAAATGGGCATAGAACAACGAAGATCACAAAAAAGTATGTGTGGCGATGATTGGATTCAAGTCAATATTCAAGCCAAATACATAGAAGATTGAATTCAAATCAGAACAACTTATATGGTGACGCAGTGGCTGGAGGTCCCTGGACCTGTTCAGTCCAAGTTGAAGGAGGGCCAGTCGGTCTTCTCTAGCCTAAGGTTGCCGGCCAATTGGAGTGGGGCCACTCATAACAGTGGCAGGTCTATTTAAGTGTTTCTTTGATGTTTAGGGTTTAGTTTTTGGATTGATTTGAGTTTGTAGAGCAGCCGGTACCTTTTTTCACCTTATAAGGTTTTATCCTAAGGTATCAAGTGGTGCTTCGGCTGTCGCTTTGTCTCCAGGTTGCATTTATCCTTCCGATATTTTTTCTCCCATCCATTCCTGCATCGCTCCAACATCACCTTTATTGTTATTCTGCTGCTGCAGCCAAGAAAATAGGAAGCTGTTGTTTTCCGAGTCCAACCTGCTGCCGCCGCCCAGGGACGGCAATGGTATTGTTGTCTTTCCTTTCCTCCTTGCTGTTTCCACCAAGAAGAGCCTTCCTAAAACTTTAGCTGCTTCCCTCCTTACTGCCACCACCCAGAACCGCCAGCCGCATATTCTTGCTGTTGCTGCTGCCCAAACAGCGCTCCCATAACTGTTCGTGCTTGCAGCTTGCAGTCTGGACTCCTGGAAACAAATGGCTTGGTGTTTCCAACTTGCTAGCCGCCACCTCACCACCACCCTAGAGGACCAAACCCTAACTAGAACCACCTACATGCTATTACCTAGTATTTTTCATTGTTATTTGCTTTCAGTGTGTTGTATTTCAATTTCTAACTTCTATAAAATTATTAGTGGTTATGTTGTGTTTCTCCTTTATTTCTATACCAATTCCGGTATCATATGATTTCCTCAGTTAAGATCTCTATCAAACTAAAAATCACCCTGCAAGACATGTAATTTATCTTTTTTGACAAAGTACAAATGTAGCCACTTATGTAGCCTAACGAGTTATCAAACCGAACCAAGAAATCAGTGAATAAGGTTGAAACTAAGAAAAAGATGAGGCATTGCAACACCTTTACTTGACTCTTTCAATTAATAGAATCCCAAAGCTTCCCTCTATCTCGCCCCCTTTCTCTCTCTTCTCAATTCTCTCTTCTCTTCTGAAGTACTCTAGTCTGGGTGATCTGGTGGTATGATTGACGGATAATTTAGGATCCAACAGGTTCAATATTCCAAGGATATTCATTTCCAATTCTCTGACATAGAAAGGCTGATTTGAAGTATAATCATGCCAACCTGCGTAGTTTTATTAAAACTTGTGATATCTAAAAGCAGCAAAATTTTAACTAGCTGGGAATCTACCAAACAAGTAATGTGATGCCATTTTTAAATTTATGAATACTAGTAGGGTCGAAATTGGAGGATCTCTGAGAGATTTTTGTAAAAGTATCATTAGTGTCATTTCTCAATGCCCAGCACTAAACTTAGCGCCAACGTTTAATATCAATGCTCATTATCACTCTAATTCCCATAAACAAATTCACAATAAGTTTAGGCTGAGTCAGTTCTATCACAATATTCCCAGCTTCAGACAGTGTGTTGTACAGAAGCTTACACTTAGATAATTAAATGGAAGTGTTAGGAATCCCGCAAAAAGAAGAGGAAAGCAACTTTAACCAAATATGATATCTGTTGGACTGAGCAATTAAAAAGCTTGTTATGAAAAGTAGTAAGCAAGTGTGAAATAAACATTAATGTCATCGAGCGTTAATGTCAGATAGACATTCAATTACAAAACTTATGCTAAAATTCTTAATAAGAATCCTAATGTAGTGTTTTCTAGTGAAGCATGTCTCAAAAGTAATACACCATGATATTAATATTTTGAGAAATTATTTGAAATGAATAATAGTATCGTGGATTAAAATGAAGGGAGTCAAGGGACCCAGAAAATTCCGAAATAATATTTTGAAGAAATTATTCAATGAAAGTTAAACTGATGAATGCTTCTGAATAAAAGAAAAATTAGCACATATCATTAAGAGGATAGACAAGTTTACTTTAAAGAAAATAAATAAAGAAGAAAACAATCTTGATCAAATTGAAATATGACGATCCACAAGAAATTGTTTGAGAGATTGGGTAAAATATTGTTTTAATGAAATCTAAAAGTAAAAATAAAGCTAAGCCATTGAAGCAACCTTTTTTGTATCACTACTTCAGAACGAGGAAGATATTTAGATTTGTGTTATTCATAGAAAAACTAATGAGAGTCGAACAATAAAATCATGGGAAGATTATGATTGGACATATCGACAATAAAAGAATCATTATTAGAGAATCAAATTCATTTTATGTGATGAAGATTTAAGATGGAGAAGATTTTTATCCTAGAGTAAAATATATGCTCAAGCATGATATGTAACATCAAGATCATCAGATGGCATTTTGATAACCATGGAAAGATATATGATCAAATGCACATAAACGAAAAAAAATCTATATATATAGTTAAGAGATTTTTACATATGGAGGCCCCAAATAATACTTATTACATGTAAAAACAAAAAAATTTAAATTTACGGGTGAAGATCTTCTGTTACGCCTGGGAGAGGATGACTTCGGCACGGCTTCCCAGCGTGGCTTCTAGGGCTATCAAAAAAGCTATTTGTTCGCGAACAGTTCGTGTTCGGTTCGTCAATGAGTTTGTGTTCGATTTGTTCGATAAGTAGACGAGACGAACATGAACAAATTTTTTTCGTTCGGTTAGTTAAATGAACCAAACACGAACAGTGATGCGTTCGTTCGTGTTCGAATCGTTATTGTTCGAAATATAAAATAATTTAAAATAATTATATATAAAAAATTTATGATATTCAAAAAATTAAATTTTATAAATTATAATATATAGTAAAATAATAATAATAATATATTAATATACTATATTAGTAATATACTGATATATATATTATATATTTATATAATATAAGTTATATAATTAATTTATATATATTAATATTAGGGATGTCAAACTGGCTTGTTGTTCGCGAACAGCTCGTGTTCGACTCGTGTTCGGCTCGTTCGTTAAGAAACGAACACGAACAGTGACTTCACGAACAATTTCAAACACGAGCTTATTTCAAACAAACTAAATTTCAAACGAACCGAACACGAACACAAGCTTTGTTCGTTCGTGTTCGGTTAGTTTACACCCTTAGTGGCTTCCCCTCAGCCTGAAACCCTCGCCTACATCCTGCCCCTCCCGATTTCACCCAAATCTCCCTTCTTTGCCCCAAACCCTCGCTTATCTCCCTTCCCCTCCTGGTTCCGCTCAAAACTATCGCTTTCATGAACGAAGCATCACAATACAGTTGCCATTAGAATTAGTTGAGAAGTCAACAACAAAATCTCAACTTACAGATACCACTGAAACTCCCATCTTTCTCATTTTCCGCTTGGCTCCTACTAGAAATCATTGAGGAAGGTAAGCTTGCCTACGCCATTCTTCCTCTAAGCTCGTAGAATGTTGGCGAGGGTTTCAAGCTCCTACCAAGCTGGGAGGACACGCCGCTACAACCGAGAGGCGTTCGGGGCAAAGATTTGGGAGAAATCAGGGGGGCGATATAGGAAAAGGTTTAGGATGAGAGGGGAGGCCATGCCGGGAAGCCACGCCGAAGTCATCCATTTTCGAGCGTAATAGAAACATTCACCCGTAAATTTAATTTTGGGGGCCTTTACATGTAATAATTATTATTTAGGGACCTCCATATGTAAAAACCCCTATAGTTAAGAAAGAAAAATCTGCCAATAGCATGACAAAGTCACACACACACAGAATTTAAAAACCGAATAAATAGAAAAAAAAAACTAATTTCAATTCAATTACTCTATCATTTCCATATTTATTAAAATTTCCCTTTATAAAGCTGGCATACTTTAAAAGCCTCAATGTTTGTGTTGAACATGTTAAGAACTCCCACAAACTTGACATATGTTCGACAAACTGATTTCTTTTTTTTTCAAATTTTGATTTAGACACAAACATAGCTAGAAGATGTGATGAAATATACATTTCTTTTTATTTACCGAGTGTGCTTTACTAATGAAACGTTAAAGTAATCATATTTTGTTGGACATTTTGAAGATTTTTTCTTTTGATATTATGTGAAATAATGTAATATTGATAATTATAAAGTCATGCCTAATTATTAATGTTATAGTTAGTCTGTTATTGATAATAAAGTAGAATTGAAAAAATATTAAAATATAATTCTAATAAAGCCAACGCTCTTTAAATTTGTAATAGTTTTAAGAGAAAATAAAACATCAGATGTCTTCGTTATACATTTTATATTAATAATTTATAAAAAAAATTATGAACATGGCATGTCGTGCCCTACATTTTACGATGATGTTTTGTCCGCATGTCCATGTCGTTCGCATGTCCATGTCTCATGGTAACGTGCTTGCTTTATAGCATCCAAGCATCCAATATTTAATTTCCTTCAAACGAGCAACAAAGAGATAGGAAGGTTAGGAGTTGGTACAAGACAAGCTAGAATAAATTTTGAAAAGGTATCATATATGACCATTTTTGGACATGAAAAGATTTAATCTTATGCAATAAAATGAAACAGAAATAGACTGCACCCATTAAAAACCAAACTTCATATTCTGACATATTATTAATTATTTATTAGTGCCATATCATCAAAATGACTTGTGTGCTTAGAAAAAAAAATATAAGCAAACTAGCAATTGCAATAACATTTGATAAAACTAAATCTTGATAGCTCACCTGGTAGGTCATGTTTCTTGAAATTGGGGCCCACTCTTCCTCTATCCTTTTTCTTAAAAAGTCAACACTCTCTGTTGGTGGAAGGCGTACATCAAACCCTGCCTCAGCTTCTGAAGGTTGCAAATTCATTACAAAACCCTGAAATTAATAAATTCGAAACTTTGTCTTATGGAATGCACGGATCAATTTGCAATCAGGGATATAGGGGACGAGGAATGTAACAATTTCATGAGCTAATATTTTTAAGAAAGGTTGATGATAAACTGATAAGCAATATTAACCAAGTTTTTTATAAATCAAATTCAAACAAATTTCAATCTAAATATGCTAAAAATAAAAGGATAAAGGAAGTTGGAA
>JXCR01030443.1:286409-333558 GCA_002079205.1 Phalaenopsis hybrid cultivar | reverse complement strand
CCCTACCTACAGAAGACGAAGCCAACAGCGCCTCTCGGACCGAGCGGCCGAAGCCAGTGGCAAAGAGAGAAGTATTGGGAAGAGGAGAAGAAGAATGCCACTCTAGTGTACCAGGGAACAAGCTTCCCAGAGTCAAGATGCCGAGAGAGGAAAACCCACGGCTCGAGGGACTCGCGCGGCATCGGGAAGGAAGGCCGNTATCAATTCTCATTATCACTCTAATTCCCATAAACAAATTCACAAAAAGTTTAGGCTGAGTCAGTTCTATCACAATATTCCCAGCTTCAGACAGTGTGTTGTACAGAAACTTACACTTAGATAATTAAATGGAAGTGTTAGGAATCCCGCAGGAAGAAGAGGAAAGCAACTTTAACCAAATATGATATCTGTTGGACTGAGCAATTAAAAAGCTTGTTATGAAAAGTAGTAAGCAAGTGTGAAATAAACATTAATGTCATCGAGCGTTAATGTCAGATAGACATTCAATTACAAAACTTATGCTAAAATTCTTAATAAGTTTGAGAGATTGAATAATAGTATCGTGGATGAAAATGAAGGGAGTCAAGGGACCCAGAAAATTCCGAAATAATATTTTGAGAAATTATTCAATGAAAGTTAAACTGATGAATGCTTCCAAATAAAAGAAAAATTAGCACATGTCATTAAGAGGATGGACAAGTTTACTTTAAAGAAAATAAATAAAGAAGAAAACAATCATGATCAAATTGAAATATGAAGATCCACAAGAAATTGTTTGAGAGATTGGGTAAAATATTGTTTTAATGAAATCTAAAAGTAAAAATAAAGCTAAGCCATTGAAGCAACCTTTTTTGTATCACTACTTCAGAACGAAGAAGATATTTAGCTTTGTGTTATTCATAGAAAAACTAATGAGAGTCGAACAATAAAATCATGGGAAGATGATGATTGGACATGTCGACAATAAAAGAATCATTATTAGAGAATCAAATTCATTTTATGTGATGAAGATTTAAGATGGAGAAGATTTTTATCCTAGAGTAAAATATATGCTCAAGCATGATATGTAACATCAAGATCATCAGATGGCATTTTGATAACCATGGAAAGATATATGATCAAATGCACATAAACGAAAAAAAATCTATATATATAATTAAGAGATTTTTACATATGGAGGCCCCAAATAATACTTATTACATGTAAAAACAAAAAAATTTAAATTTACGGGTGAAGATCTTCCGTTATGCCTGGCAGCGGATGACTTCGACGCGGCTTCCCAGTGTGGCTTCCCCTCTCAACCTGAAACCCTCGCCTACATCCTACCCCTCCCGGTGTCACCCAAATCTCCCTTCTTTGCCCCAAACCCTCGCTTATCTCCCTTCCCCTCCTTGTTCCGCTCAAAACTATCGCTTTCGTGAACAAAGCATCACAATACAGTCGCCATTAGAATTAGTTGAGAAGTCAACAACAAAATCACAACTTACAGATACAACCGAAACTCCCATCTTTCTCATTTTCCGCTTGGCTCCTACTAGAAATCATTGAGGAAGGTAAGCTTGCCTGCGCCATTCTTCCTCTAAGCTCGTAGAATGTTGGCGAGGGTTTCAGGCTCCTACCAAACCGGGAGGACACGCCGCTACAACCGAGAGGCATTTGGGGCAAAGATTTGGGAGAAATCAGGGGGGAGCAATATAGGACAAGGTTTTAGGATGAGAGGGGAGGCCATGCCGGGAAGCCACGCCGAAGTCGTCCATTTTCGAGCGTAATAGAAAACTTCACCCGTAAATTTAATTTTGGGCGCCTTTACATGTAATAATTATTATTTAGAGACCTCCATATGTAAAAACCCCTATAGTTAAGAAGGAAAAATCTGCCAATAGCATGACAAAGTCACACACACACAGAATTTAAAAACCGAATAAATAGAAAAAAAATTAATTTCAATTCAATTACTCTATCATTTCCATATTTATTAAAATTTCCCTTTATGAAGCTGGTGTACTTTAAAAGCCTCAATGTTTGTGTCGAATGTTAAGAACTCCCACAAACTTGAGATATGTTCGACAAACTGATTTTTTTTTTTTTCAAATTTTGATTTAGACACAAACATAGCTAGAAGATGTGATGAAATACAATTTTTTTTATATAAAGTAGCTTTAAAAATTATATTTTTATGGTTGATGGTGAAGATTTTATTGAAGAATTGGGATTAGTAATGATGATGATCGTGATACCGAGTGTGCTTTACTAATGAAACGTTAAAGTAATCATATTTTCTTGGACATTTTGAAGATTTTTTTTTTTGATATTTTGTGAAATAATGTAATATTGATAATTATAAAGTCATGCCTAATTATTAATGTTATAGTTAGTTTGTTATTGATAATAAAGTAGAATTGGAAAAATATTAAAATATAATTCTAATGAAGCCAACGCTTTAAATTTGTAATAGTTTTAAGAGAAAATAAGACATCAGATGTCTTCGTTATACATTTTATATTAATAATTTATAAAAAAAATTATGAACATGGCATGTCGTGCCCTACATTTTACGATTATGTTTTGTCCGCATGTCCATGTCGTTCGCATGTCCATGTCTCATGGTAACGTCCTCGCTTTTTAGCATCCAATATTTAATTTCCTTCAAACGAGTCAACAAAGAGATAGGAAGGTTAGGAGTTGGTACAAGACAAGCTAGAATAAATTTTGAAAAGGTATCATATATCACCATTTCTGGACATGAAAAGATTTAATCTTATGCAATAAAATGAAACAGAAATAGACTGCACCCATTAAAAACCAAACTTCATATTCTGACATATTATTAATTATTTATTAGTGCCATATCATCAAAATGACTTGTGTGCTTAGAAAAAAAAAATATAAGCAAACTAACAATTGCAATAACATTTGATAAAACTACAACTTGATAGCTCACCTGGTAGGTCATGTTTCTTGAAATTGGGGCCCACTCTTCCTCTATCCTTTTTCTTAAAAAGTCAACACTCTCTGTTGGTGGAAGGCGTACATCAAACCCTGCCTCAGCTTCTGAAGGTTGCAAATTCATTACAAAACCCTGAAATTAATAAATTCGAAACTTTGTCTTATGGAATGCACGGATCAATTAGCAATCAGGGATATAGGGGACGAGGAATGTAACAATTTCATGAGCTAATATTTTTAAGAAAGGTTGATGATAAACTGATAAGCAATATTAACCAAGTTTTTTATAAATCAAATTCAAACAAATTTCAATCTAAATATGCTAAAAATAAAAGGATAAAGGAATTTGGAACAATTTTCTAGAAAGAGAAAGACTCGTACACATACATTTCATAAATATTTGCAACTTTTGATAGCTAGGCTCCATAGTTGCCTCAAAACTATTGATCAAATATGCATATGGACATGGACAAAATAGAACAGAAAAAAGTATAAAACAGGCCAACAAAATAAAAAATGCAAGATTATTTATTTAAAATATAAATAATTGGTAGAATTAGTCTTTGTAGAAAAACATTTATATTAAATAGTTAGATTAAAAAAACATATATCAATACAATAATTTTGAGGCAAAAGGAATATATTACTAAGAAAAAGAAAAAAGTGCTGAGAAAAAAATGATCAAATAAGATATTGAATGTGAAAGAATGAAAATATGATTGTTTTATAATATAACCAACTCAGAGACTGTCTATTTGAGGCAACTGCAGTTTTTTGCAAATGTGATTATAAAACTATAGTGAGAAAAACAACTCTCTAGAAAGCTATTATAGAAATTATAAATATTGTCTTTATGCAAAAAATCAGGCGGCAGATGGCTCACAACTAATACACTTTAACATAATTGGTTGGAAAAAAATAAATTTACGCCACAAAAAGTTCTAAAAAGTAACAAAAAAAAACCAGCTCTCCGAACACAACTAATTATGGCAGTTCGCAATGTAATACAGACAGAAAACTGCCATAAACATTCCCGTAGAGTCCAACAGCTTAGCAATTGAGTTCAAAAAAACAAGTGTCGAGTCTCATGCATATCTAAAAGATTTGAATAAGTATTTTATTATATTTTGAAAAATAATAACTAGCCAATTGTTTAATGAAATAATGAGCCCAGCAAAGCATCTTGATGTTTTAAGGGCATGTAAGCTTATAATCAACAAGAATCATGATAGCCTTTTGGTGAATTGATCAATAGCCTCTATAATACTTGCCAAGTGCTTATAAGTAAATTTACTTCCATTGATTTACTCATGAATGATAAATGTAAGATATTTTATGAATTGAAAAGAAATATTAGCACAATAGAAACAAAGACGATCAACCTTGAGATATGACATTTGCATGGAAGAAAAATGGAATTCTTCTTATGTTGTATTCCTTTTGAGGAAAAAATAATTTATGAAGAGCTCAAATAGAAAGCCTGTCTATGGAACAAAGACTTCTTCAATCATCCTGAAGTGGTATTTAAATACTGTGGCCTTACATAAATCCATGTAACCATTATTGAATAAAAGTTTTAAATGTTTAATCCATTATGCTAGATTCATCATCAAATGGCTCCCTGTAAACAAATTTGAGGAAAGATGATGTGAAATTCAAACTCTGTAGTCATCAAACATACAGATATTATATTGCGTCAATCATTTTGACTTTTCAAATTTGAAATTGTGGATTTAAATTTTTTATTCTTAACTTTGGGTTCAGTATGTTGAATTTACATCCATAATGAATGAATTTATACATCCAAATTTTAGTTTAGTTATATTTTCATTTATATGACCAGTTTGTGTGTGTGTGTGTGTGTGTGTGTGTGTGTGTGTGTGGAAGATTTCTTTCAAGAGCCTTCTAGCAGGTGGGCCCTCTGGCTAAGTGTCTAAAAAGACGAGTGTAGTTGCACTTCTATTAGAATCATTATTTCTTTTCTAAAGTATAATTCATATTGTTATGGAATTGAGCAAAAATTGTTAGGCATTATGAGCCCTCCATCTTGAAATTGCAAAAAAAAAAAAAGTAACAGATGGAAACAAGCAATCATTAATGTGCAAAAGAAGGTGGACAAGTTTCTAGTTGCAAAAAAAAATAAAGATTATGTCTATCTGGTTGACAAAAGGAGTCATGTCGAGATCCCTGATAAATCTAATCTCATATTGACGCGAGGCTTGGTGGCTGAACCGGCCCCAACCAGTCCAGCCGGAGAGGGTAATTTATTCCTTTCTTCCTGTTTTTGTTTCCCATCTATGCATTTTATGTTTATATATTTTTTCTCTGTTTTAAGATTATGTTTTGTGAGTTTGATTTCATATTTCTGTCAAGGACAGCCGTCGGTGTCCTCTTTCCTTTTCCAGGGTTGTATCCTAGGACGAGCGGTGCTCCCGCTATATCATGCTCCAAGGTGGCGGTTATCTTAGGCATTTCCCTCCTTTGCATCCTCCCTTCCACCGCCGCCGCCGCAGAACTTGCTGCACCCCTGAATCTTCCTTATTGACACCTACAACCTGCATACCACCTATTCCAGCCACCAGCTGCTCAACCAGCCGCTATATTCTCTGTCGCCCAAGTAGGAAACTACTTGCTACACCGACAGCCACCACACAAGCCTCCTGCTGCCGCATTCCTTCCCTCCCACACCAGCTACAACTGTTACTCCTCAGCCCCCTTCCAACATACCGTTTATTCCCTCCCAGCCTTCCTACTGCCACCTTGCCACCCCCAACTCTCCCGATATCATTCCAGCCCACCTAGCACCCCAGCCCTTGCACCTCTACAGCCAACCTGTACCACAACCTTCCTAAGCATCCACTCTCGTCTTCAACTACAAACCAACTTGCTCCCTTCCAACCGGCCACCACCTCTCGCACTGTCGTTCTAGCCCGAGTGTATTGCTTGTGTTGTTGTCATTTATTGCCTGTGTTGTCTCATCCCTTTGTTATTTCAAGTGTTGTTTGTAATTCCTTTTTGAATTTCAGCAATAACATTCATATTTTTTTTATAGTAGTTTGGGTTTTTTAACTCTAGTATCACACAGTGGTTGACATCATCCACCATGTTGATAACCCCTGAAAGTTGTTCTAGTACAAATTGATGACAAATTTTACGATTGCAATATCATTGTATACTCATCAAAAATACTATTTATTATCAAAATAGATTTATAAGTTATTAGGAAATTTATTTACTTACTTTTAGCGCCCAACGATTAGGCAAGAACCCTTTGTGGCACCAAGCACCTTTTATGCTAGTAAGTTATATTATCTTAAAAGTGCCTAGCTCATTACAATATAATAACTTTCTTTGCAGATGAAATTTCAATTATTTGTTTGAATTAAGTAATATTTAATTTCTTGTTAGCAAATTCTATTAAAAAGCTTAGATCTTATAATTAAATTTTAGTTATAGCCACTTTCTACTTTCACCGAAGATAGAAAATAGTTGTTGAGATTAATAAACAGCATTCTCACAATATGTGTAAGTTGTCATATAAGTTGATTGCATAAAAATTTGCAGTGTCAATTGAACCTACCTCACACAGTCTATACTTTTTCTAGGTTACATTACAACAGCAGCAACAACAACAACAACAACAACAACAAAGCCTTAATCCCACTACGTGGGGTCGGCCACATGAATCCTTTTTCTCCATTGCGTCCTATTTAGTGTCATATTTTCATTTAGTTCTAATAAATTAAGATCATTTTTAATACAATAAGCCCAAGTCTTCCTAGGTCTACCTCTGCCTTTCTTAACACAAGTCGAATCTAAAACATCTACTCTTCTAATAGGAACATCTAATTAGGAGATCCATTACAGCAACAAAAAAAAAATAAAAAAAAAAATAAGTGTTACAAAACTACAAAATGAATTGATTCACTTGCATATGAGCCCTTTATCTGCTCTGAAACCACTACAGGACAAATAAATTATTTACTAATAGATAAGGAGTAGCTAGTGCAGTAAAATTAGAANACAACAAAGCCTTAATCCCACTACGTGGGGTCGGCCACATGAATCCTTTTTCTCCATTGCCTANCAGGAAAACCCCTAAGGCTAGATCCTAACTCCTACGAGAAATACTAGACCTCACGAAAAATTGAGGTCAACAATCAGATGGTGCCACCGTATATGTCGGTAAGCACTTGCATTAAAAACTTTTGATCATTATCAATGAAGCAGAAAAACTTAAGCATGAAAAAATAACCAGCACAAATGTTGACTATCGCTATTTGCACGATTGCAAAAATACCAATTAGTAAAAATTGCGCAAAATAATCTCTTGAAATTTCTTACCAAAAATATTTATTTCCAAATATATTTCTTACTTAATATATTTGATATGATATATATGTGATATTTGCTACCAAATATATTAGTTTCCAAGTATGACTTGCTTAATGTATCTGATACCAAATATATTTCTACCAAATATGTTCTTTTGTAACTCTATAAATACCCATGACATAGCATGGGTGAGTGAGAAGTGATGAATTTAGTAAGAAATTGAGAAATTTTGTATTTGGCTTAATAGCCGATTCCCTTTTTTATTAGTGAATTTTTTTGCTTTGGCTCTCCCTTACTTTTTTTCCGATTTACATGATTTTCCACATAAATTTTGTCTTTTGTTTGTATAATTAAGCTTACTTGACGAAGATTGGTGTTATATTTTAACAAGTGGTATCAGAACTTACAGTCTCTTCTTCCTCTTCCGCAACGCTGGTCAATTTTAAGATTGATCTTGTTCAACATCGATTTTATTTGTGAAATTGATCGCATTATTATCTGTCTTCTCAATGAGAACCACAATGAAGTACGACATTCAGAAGCTAAAATGGTCTACTTGTTTTGCTCCGTAGCAAATCACAATAAGAAATATCTTGGTTCAGTTGGATCGAGAAGACACATTTATTCGGCATTGATCACATACCAAGAAAATTATCTACTGCAATAGAAGCAATTAGGTTGAGAGGTTTATACGGAGATTTCAACGAGGAGACTAGTAAGGTGACTGCCTTTTGTGATAGTTAAAGGGCAAATTTTAGCACTTTGGAGAATTCGTCGAGATGTCGAATGAGCTTCTTCTAGAAGGATGAACTCAACTCCAAGGCGAGGCGACAATCTCGGGAGTGTTTCCTGCATTTATTTGAAGAAAATATAAAAAATTCATATTTTTCACATAAAATCAAGCACTTGCTTACTAGCAACCAAGTTCAAGAATTGATTGGACTTGATCGTTGTTGGCCAAGGGTTTGTGAAGAGCGGAATGAAACTTGGAGCTTCACTTTCGAATCTGTTCTTTTGTAACTCTATAATTATCCATAACATGTCATGGGTGAGTGAGAGGTGAGGTATGAAGTAAGAATTTGAGAAGTATTGTATTTGGCTTAATCACCAACCACCTTTTTTATTTTGTTCCGGCTCTCCCGTGATTTTTTCCCGTTTATGAGATTTTTCACATAAATTTTGTGTCTTCAATTTGTATGTTCGATCTTACTTGACGATGATTGGTGTTATTTTCTTAACAAATTGATATATTGGTACTTTTGTAATCATAACCGTTTGCTAAAAAATTAAATAACAAAACCCTTTTGGTCAATGAGATATTTCCTAGCATTTACTAAAAGAGTTCTCAAAGAAGCACGCACTCATGATCACCTGAAAAAATAGAACTAGAATGGCGTTCAGAACTGCATCATTTGTTACAGCAATAGCCCGGATAATGGCTAGGTGATCAGTTAATTTAGGTTCACTTTATCAAAGGAATGCAGCGAATAAAATTTGTGATACACGCATATGAGTCCCACGGGTCTAATTTCTATATTTAGAATGTGTCTCAACGGAACAATATTGCGAAAACAGCAAGCAACTTTGCATAATTGAGGCCATTTTAAGATGCCAGGGAGCAAATTCTCACAAACAAACAAATTTTGAGTGAACTTATTGAGAAACTTACCGCATCACAAGCATAGTGTTTCTTAAAGTCATGATTAAATGACTGTTCTGAAAAATAATGGAAAAGAGAAAGTTGTTTTAAATAACTAACAGTAGGAGTTGGCGTGCCCGCTTTGAGGTACACAGGATTCACCGAGATGACCTCGGAACCGGCCCTGATACCAGCCTTGACTAAATCAAACTGGATTTCCCTGAATCGAGCAACAGCCTCCACGCATTCCATCAGATTCTCCACTGCAGAGCTATCATGCATTTTCGATCCGTGACCGGGCGCACCCACCGCATTAACGATTAGCGACCATGGTAAGCGATCGGCATAGAAGACTCTGAATTCATCCGTAAGCGAGGCCTGGCCCTCATCGAGCACAAAGCCAACATTGAGCAGCCTAAACTTCTCGGAGGCAACAAACTTTTCATTTCCATCTGAGCCGCCGATCTCCTCATCGGGGACGAGAGAAACGTGGATAGACCGGAGAGGAGAAAAGCCGCGAGCTTTGAGGTTGCGGAGGGCCTCANAAAAGATAGTCTATCAAGCTCAAAATTCAAAGGAAACAAGAATTGCTGAACAAGTGGAAGCAAATGCAGGACTTCTTGAACAGAATTAGGAATCCTCAAGATATTAGGTAAATCAGATGGTGCCACTGTATATGTCGGTAAGCACTTGCATTAAAAACTTTTGATCATCATCAATGAAGCAGAAAAACTTGAGCATGAAAAAATAGCCAGCACAAATGTTAACTATCGCTATTTGCACGATTGCAAAAATACCAATTAGTACAAATTGTGCAAAATAATCTCTCGAAATTTCTTACCAAATATATTTCTTACTTAATATATTTGATATGATATATATGTGATATTTGCTACCAAATATATTAGTTTCCAAGTATGACTTGCTTAATGTATCTGATACCAAATATATTTCTACCAAATATGTTCTTTTGTAACTCTATAAATACCCATGACATAGCATGGGTGAGCGAGAAGTGATGAATTTAGTAAGAAATTGAGAAATTTTGTATTCGGCTTAATCGCCGATTCCCTTTTTTATTAGTGAAATTTTTTGCTTTGGCTCTCCCTTACTTATTTTCCAGTTTACATGATTTTCCACATAAATTTTGTCTTTTGTTTGTATGATTAACCTTACTTGACGAAGATTGATGTTATATTTTAACAAGTGGTATCAGAACTTACGGTCTCTTCTTTCTCTTCGGCTACGCTGGTCAATTTTAAGATTGATCTTGTTCAACATCGATTTTATTTGTGAAATTGATCTCATTATTATCTTTGTCTTCTCAATGAGAACGACAATGAAGTACGACATTCAGAAGCTAAAATGGTCTACTTGTTTTGCTCCGCGGCAAATCACAATAAGAAATATCTTGGTCCAGTTGGATCGAGAAGACACATTTATTCGGCATTGATCACATACCAAGAAAATTATCTACTGCAATAGAAGCAATTAGGTTGAGAGGTTTATACGGAGAGTTCAACGAGGAGACTAAAAAGGTGACTGCCTTTTGTGATAGTTAAAGGGCAAAATTTAGCACTTTGGAGAATTTCGTTGAGATGTCGACTGAGCTTCTTCTAGCAACCAAGTTCAAGAATTGATTGGACTTGATCTTTGTTGGCCCAAGGGTTTCTGAAGAGCGAAATGAAACTTGGAGCTTCACTTTCGACGTAATTTAAAGGTAAAGTGGATATTTGTAAAATAATGCCTTGAAATTTCTTATCAAATATAGTTGTTTCCAAACAAATTTCTTGCTTAATATATTTGATATCAAATAAATGTGATATTTGCTACCAAATGCATTTCTTGAATAATTTATTTGATGCTAAATATATTTTCTATCAAATATATTCTTGTGTAACTCTATAATTATCCATAACATGTCATGGGTGAGTGAGAGGTGAGGTATGAAGTAAGAATTTGAGAAGTATTGTATTTGGCTTAATCACCAACCACCTTTTTTATTCTGTTCCGGCTCTCCCGTGATTTTTTCCCGTTTATGAGATTTTTCACATAAATTTTGTGTCTTCAACTTGTATGATCGATCTTACTTGACGATGATTGGTGTTATTTTCTTAACAAATTGATATATTGATACTTTTTTAATCATAACCGTTTGCTAAAAAATTAAATAACAAAACCCTTTTGGTCAATGATATATTTCCTAGCATTTACTAAAAGGGTTCTCAAAGAAGCACGCACTCATGATCACCTGAAAAAATAGAACTAAAATGGCGTTCAGACCTGCATCACTTGTTACAGCAATAGCCCGGATAATGGCTAGGTGATCAGTTAATTTAGGTTCACTTTATCAAAGGAATACAGCGAATAAAATTTGTGATGCACGCATATGTCCCACGGGTCTAATTTCTATATTAAGAATAAAAATTTCTAGATTTAGAATAAAAATTTCTATATTTAGAATGTGTCTTAACGGAACAATTTTGCGAAAACAGCAAGCAACTTTGCATAATTGAGGCCATTTTAAGATGCCAGGGAGCAAATTCTCACAAACAAACAAATTTTGAGTGAACTTATTGAGAAACTTACCGCATCACAAGCATAGTGTTTCTTAAAGTCATGATTAAATGACTGTTCTGAAAAATAATGGAAAAGAGAAAGTTGTTTTAAATAACTAACAGTAGGAGTTGGCGTGCCCGCTTTGAGGTACACTGGATTCACCGAGATGACCTCGGAACCGGCCCTGATACCAGCCTTGACTAAATCAAACTGGATTTCCCTGAATCGAGCAATAGCCTCCACGCATTCCATCAGATTCTCAACTGCAGAGCTATCATGCATTTTCGATCCGTGACCGGGCGCACCCACCGCATTGACGATTAGCGACCATGGTAAGCGATCGGCATAGAAGACTCTGAACTCATCCGTAAGCGAGGCCTGGCCCTCATCGAGCACAAAGCCAACATTGAGCGTCCTAAACTTCTCGGAGGCAACAAACTTTTCATTTCCATCTGAGCCGCCAATCTCCTCATCGGGGACGAGAGAAACGTGGATAGACCGGAGAGGAGAAAAGCCACGAGCTTTGAGGTTGCGGAGGGCCTCGAGATACTGGATTGCGATGGATTTGTCATCCTGGGCACCGCGGGCAAAGATACGGCCATCGGAGTCACGGTAGGCGGAGAAAGGTGGGTGAATCCAGTGCGCGGGGTCGGCGGGGACGGAATCGATGTGGGAGTTGAGCAGGAGGGAGGGGAGGGATGGATCTGAGCCGGTCCAGGAGAGGATGAGGACGGGTTTTCCTGGCTTGAACTCTATGGTTAGGGTTTCGAGGCCAATAGAGCGAGCCTGGGTGGAAAGGAAGGAGACCGCACCGGCATAGTCAGGGTTCGGGTGGGCGGTCTGAATGCGGAGGTATTGCTGGAAGCGCTCGATTCTAGCTTCTTCATCTTCCGATGGGAGGAAACCAATGGCCACCGCCGCCGCACAGGATAAGAGGAGAAGGACGAGGAAGCCTGCTGCGACGGTGGAGAGTGACATGATTCGGGTACTGATGAAAATTTTAGGCCATGTATTCACGATTGAATTCGATTTTTTGTTTTTTAAGGGAATTATATAAAACAAATCGAATATCCAAATGCTAGCTCTGGGGATTGAGCTTTTGGATTCCTACAGTTCTTTATTTTTCTTTGCTGCCCCCATTTTTTCATAGATTCTTTATTTTCCCCCTAAATTCTTGTTCTTATCCCTCCTTTTTCACCCTATTCTAGCTCTCAGTTGGAAAAGTATAGTTTTTTTACGTCTTAAAAGTTCTTCAAATTTTAACTTGTCCTATGTCTCTCATTCATAATATAAGATTTCTTTCTGTGAACTTGGATTTCATGAAAAATCGAAGCCATCAAACTTAGTTTTGGTTGAATGTGCTCTACGGAAGATGTTGGTCTATGGTAATTTGCAACAGGCTAGTAATAAAATGTGGAAATTAGAAGGTGAGGTTAATCTTCTATCTCTTACAAAAAGGTTTTTTTTGTTTAAATTTTAACTATAAAGAGGATTTGGAAGTGATTTTTAATGGTTACTCTTGGTTCATCTATGGAAAATATGGTCTCATGATTTTAGGTCGGTTAAACAAAATTTTAGAGAAGTTCATATTTGGGTGAAATTCTAACATATTTGTGTTGTTGAAATGAAGTTTGTATTTCTAAATTTGTGAGCAAAATTAGTATTCCTTTAGTCGTTGTTTCTTTAATGACTAAAGATGTTTGTCATTCTTTTGCAAAAGTTAATATCAAATTCATGACAATTCTCATCAACTATATTTTTTTCTCATTATATAAATGTGCAAAAAAAAAAAAAAATTGCTTGTGTTGTTTTGATGAAAAACAAGTCCCTATAAAACATGTTCCACATTTGTTCATAATTTTTAATCTTGTCCTATATATAATAACCATCAATCTGTAGTTATTTTACCAATGTTTAGAGAACGAAGTAATAAGAATATTAATACTCAAAAATTTCAAAAACGTATGAGTAAATCTCCTCTTTTTGTTTCTGTTTTGATACATTTTAGTGATATTAGTGTTGTTCTTGCACATGTTATTAATATTAATGTTCTTGTTGACATATCTTCTAGTAATAATGATGTGAATGAGAATATTGAAGAAATTCATCCTGTGATGTCTAATGTTAATCCTAAGATTATGTTGTCTTTAGAGTTAACATGGTTTCTCACGCCACCACTAAAGTTCAAAACTGTTTGATTACTAATAATGAGCTTAATATTTTTGTTGATTCAAATATTCTCATTCTTAAAGATCGTTCTTTCTTCGATAATGTTATTGGCTCTGTTTACTGTTAGAAATTTGTTTTAATACTTCTAATGGAAATATTATTAGAAATAACTTTAATTTTGTGTTTTCTTCTATTCATGTTAATTTAAAGGGAAGTTTAAAGTTGGTAATAATGCATGTTAGGTTTTCTTTTTCTTTTTATTTTACTTTGTTTTATTTTATATTTTTTTTGTGTTATATCTAAATGTTTTGGCTTAAAATATTTGTGAGTTTAGTAATGATACATGAGTTGTTTATTGTAAGAAATTTTATTTTGAAAATCAAACACATATGTTTGATCTTATTAAAACAAAGTTGTTGCTTTCTTCTATTTCTAATGATTACTTTGGTAGGTGGTTTAATATTTTTTCTTATGAAGGTAACGTGCATAATTTTGACCTAGACGGTTGTGAGAGCTTTTAAATTAAATGGAACTCTGGTGCTCTTTCTTTCAAATCTCTAGATGTTGAAACACAATATATTCATTAACACATTGTTTTCTCTTTTTCATTTAATTTTTTTATCACATTCATTATGCTACAATGGTGCTTTAGTTCAGAATGATTTGTGAGATTCTGTTTTCTTGCTTTCTAATAATATTAATAAGCCATATTTATTTTTAGATGATTTCAATTGTATTCTTAGAGTTGATGAAAAGATAGATGGTCTCTCACCTATCCTTTGTAATTATTTGTTTTTAATAATTACATTCTTAATTATAATCAAATAGAATTAAAAAATATTGGTCATAATTTTAATTGGTTCAATAATCAACTTGAAAATCCAATCAGCTTTCTTTTAGATTGAGCTTTTTATAATACTTTTTCGGTAATCTTTTCCCATTTATTTTTTCAAAGTTTTCAATATTTTTCTATCTAATCACTGTGCTATTTTAATTCATTTAGGGAATACTTATAATCCAAGGCATGCAATTTTATATAAAAATTAGTAGGGTTGTTGCTTTGGTTTCTTTGAAATTATTAATGATGTTTAGTGTATTAATGTTAAAGTGATCCTTTATTTTCGATTTATAATAAACTCGAAAATATTAAAAAAAAACATAACGAAATGAAAATGATATAAATCCAAATATATTTCAAATTATATATGATATTTTAAAAAAATAATAGTGTTATTATGATAGGCTTGGATACCAATCCTCTGTGCATATATTTGCTCAATCAAGCTTTTATTATAAAAAATGACCATCATAATGTTTTTTCTTGCAATTAAAAATGGTTAAAGTAAATACTAAACTTGATTGATTATCTAATGATCAATATAATACTAAATCTAATTATCAAAAGTCTAGAATTAGAAACAATTATAATTTTATTAAATAAATTATTGTAAATAATAGTTATTTGCAGCGTTAGAAGGATATTGCTAATGGATTAATCTTTTTTTTTGCTTTTCTTCTTAACAATCATACTGATGTTTCTTATATGGTTTTTTATAACATTCATGTCAGTTTTTTTTTTATAGAGTGGATTTAAGATTTAATTATGAAGTTTTCTCACGGTGAGTTAAAATTATTTATTATTTTATCGGTAAGAGTAAATCTCCCCGCGTAATTAATTTTTTTTCCCCATTTTTTGAAGATGTATGGGATAATATTGGAGATGATCGTATTCATGTTGTTAAATACTTTTTTATTTCTAGCAATATTTTAAATACAATTAAGCACACTTGTATTTGTTTGATTCATAAAAGGCAAGGTGCTCAATTTTTTGATGACTTTTGTATTATATATTTTTAAAATATATTGTATAAAGTTAGTTTCAAACTTGTGGTGGATAGAATTAAACCTATGATTTCTAATACTATTAATCATACTCAAGATGCTTTTATTAAAGGTAGAGATAATGCGGATGACATTATTCTCTCAGTTAGCTCTTATATGATTTTAATTATTTTTATTATGGTTGAAGATTTTATCCCAAAATAGACCATAAAAAAGACTTTTGATACAATGCAAAAAAATTTTCTCTATGATAGATTGGTTAAATTGGGATTCTCTATTACTACTGTTCATTAGATTAAGGCATGTACTACTGATGTTTTTTTTTCTATTATTGTTATTGGAGAAATTAATTATTATTTTTCTTCTTCTTTGAGTTTGAACAGAGTTGTTCTTTCCCTTATTATTTATTTGTCATAGTTATGGACGCCCTTTCTTCTACGTTAGATGCCTTGAATCTATTTTATGTGCAATATAGCTTTAATAAAGTTAATAATCTTATATATGTTAATGAAATTTTGATATCTGATCATGTTAATAATTCTTTTATAACTCATTTGAATGATATCCTGAATAATATTAATATTGTCTCTAATATAGTGTTTAATTCTCTAAACTGGTTATTTATTTCTCTAAAGTTGTAGAATATACTCTTCGTCACATTTTATATGTATTAGTGACTTTATTATTATACCTCTGCCTTGGAGTTATTTTAAAATTAGCGTTAAGAATTTAAGCTTAACAAGGATGATTGTCATAAAAATTGTGACAAACTTAGAAATTTTTTGGTTTGTTGGAAGTAGAAAATTTTATTCATTGCTGGTCATTTTCTAATTACACCATTAATGTTATCTTGATTATTGGTTTTGTTCCACTTCTTTACACAATTTTTTTGGCATAATTATAATGAAAAAAATATCATTATTAATTTTTGGAGTAACATTATTTTATATAAATCTGTGAGATGTCTAGTTGTTCATTTCCTAGATCATGCAGATAACATTATTCTCTCACTGAACTCTTATATGATTTTAATTACAAATTTTTATTAGTTAATTGGTGTTTTGATCATTAAGGGTCTCTTTGGATCAAACAGGGATCCACAACTTCTTCATTTTGGAAATACCATGTGAATATTGCATTCAAAATTAGAAGTTATCTTTCATTTTCAATAAGTTACAATAGTAGTCTTCTCTTTTTCAATGAATGTTAGATTAAAAATCATTTTTTTATTTAAGATTTTAGAGTTTTAGAATTTAATTTACTTTAATTCACAATCAATATCAAAGTTAAAAAATGTTTTAGTTAATTGTAATTAATGTTTTCCTCAACATTGGAATACATCTAATCACCATTTCATCTTATTTACAGCTTTACCGTTGTTGTCGGTGATAAAATGAATTGTTTTTTTTTAAAGAAAAATACTTCTATTCTGATAACAGTATTTATTAGTTTATTTACGAAAAAANAATACATCTAATCACTGTTTCATCTTATTTACAACTTTACCGTTGTTGTCGGTGATAAAATGAATTGTTTTTTTTTTTTTTAAATACTTCTGTTCTGATAACACTATTTATTAGTTTATTTACAAGAAATAGTTTATTTATGATTCAAATAGATTAATTTGATATAAAGATTATTCTATTAATTTAGCTTTGCATACTTTGAGAATCTTTAAGAGTGGTTTTAATACTCATGACATTCTTATTTCCAAGAGTATGAATGTTTATCCTAATTATGTTCTTTGTCTCAATGAGTTTGAGACTCATAATCATTTTTTTTGATGTTATTTTTCTCATAAATTAATGAAAATTGGCATCCCTAATGGGGTTTCTTCTTTATTTCTAGTAATTTTCATCATTTTTTATTACCCGGGCAATATTAATTATTAAATTTATAAAAATATTATTCTAGTTAGCTATTCCAGTTTTTGCTTANACTCGTAACCATACATTTCATAAATATTTGCAACTTTTGATAGCTAGGCTCCATAGTTGCCTCAAAACTATTAATCAAAATGCATATGGACATGGACAAAATAGAACAGAAAAAAGTATAAAACAGGCCAACGAAATAAAAAATGCAAGATTATTTATTTAAAATATAAATAATTGGTAGAATTAGTCTTTGTAGAAAAACATTTATATTAAATAGTTAGATTAAAAAAACATAGATCAATACAACAATTTTGAGGCAAAAGGAATATATTACTAAGAAAAAGAAAAAAGTGCTGAGAAAAAAATGATCAAATAAGATATTGAATGTGAAAGAATGAAAATATGATTGTTTTATAATATAACCAACTCAGAGACTATGTCTATTTGAGGCGACTGCAGCTTTTTGCAAATGTGATTATAAAATTATAGTGAGAAAAACAACTCTCTAGAAAGCTATTATAGAAATTATAAATATTGTGTTTATGCAAAAAATCAGGCGGCAGATGGCTCACAACTAATACACTTTAACATAATTGGCTGGGAAAAAATAAATTTACGCCACAAAAAATTCTAAAAAGTAACAAAAAAACCAGTTCTCCGAACACAACTAATTATGGCAGTTCGCAATGTAATACAGACAGAAAACTACCATAAACATTCCCGTAGAGTGCAACAGCTTATCAATTGAGTTCAAAAAAACAAGTGCTCAGTCTCATGCATATCTTAAAGATTCGAATAAGTATTTTACTATATTTTGAAAAATAATAACTAGCCAATTCTATAATGAAATAATGAGCCCAGCAAAGCATCTTGATGTTTTAAGTGCATGTAAGCTTACAATCAACAAGAATAACGATAGCCTTTTGGAAGTGAATTGATCAATAGCCTCTATAATACTTGCCAAGTGCTTATAGGTAAATTTATTTCCATTGATTTACTCATGAATTATAAATGTAAGATATTTTATGAATTGAAAAGAAATATTAGCACAACAGAAACAAAGATGATCAACCTTGAGATATGACATTTGCATGGAAGAAAAATAGAATTCTTCTTATGTTGTATTCCTTCTGAGGAAAAAATAATTTATGAAGAGCTCAAATAGAAAGCCAATCTATGGAACNGTCTTTATGCAAAAAATCAGGCGGCAGATGGCTCACAACTAATACACTTTAACATAATTGGTTGGAAAAAAAATAAATTTACGCCACAAAAATTCTAAAAAGTAACAAAAAAAACCAGTTCTCCGAACACAACTAATTATGGCAGTTCTCAATGTAATACAGACAGAAAACTACCATAAACATTCGCGTAGAGTCCAACAGCTTATCAATTGAGTTCAAAAAAACAAGTGTTGAGTCTCATACATATCTAAAAGATTTGAATAAGTATTTTACTATATTTTCAAAAATAATAACTAGCCAATTGTTTAATGAAATAATGAGCCCAGCAAAGCATCTTGATGTTTTAAGTGCATGTAAGCTTACAATCAACAAGAATAACGATAGCCTTTTGGAAGTGAATTGATCAATAGCCTCTATAATACTTGCCAAGTGCTTATAGGTAAATTTATTTCCATTGATTTACTCATGAATGATAAATGTAAGATATTTTATGAATTGAAAAGATATTAGCACAATAGAAACAAAGATGATCAACCTTGAGATATGACATTTGCATGGAAGAAAAATGGAATTCTTCTTATGTTGTATTCCTTTTGAGGAAAAAATAATTTATGAAGAGCTCAAATAGAAAGCCTGTCTATGGAACAAAGACTTCTTCAATCATCCTGAAGTGGTATTTAAATACTGTGGCCTTACATAAATCCATGTAGCCATTATTGAATAAAAGTTTTAAATGTTTAATCCATTATGCTAGATTCATCATCAAATGGCTCCCTGTTAACAAATTTGAGGAAAGATGNAAATGGAATTCTTCTTATGTTGTATTCCTTTTGAGGAAAAAATAATTTATGAAGAGCTCAAATAGAAAGCCTATCTATGGAAGAAAGACTTCTTCAATCATCTTGAAGTGGTATTTAAATACTGTGGCCTTACATAAATCCATGTAGCCATTATTGAATAAAAGTTTTAAATGTTTAATCCATTATGCTAGATTCATCATCAAATGGCTCCCTGTTAACAAATTTGAGGAAAGATGAAACTCTGTAGTCATCAAACATACAGATATTATATTGCGTCAATCATTTTGACTTTTCAAATTTGAAATTGTGGATTTAAATTTTTTATTCTTAACTTTGGGTTCAGTATGTTGAATTTACATTCATAATGAATGAGTTTATACATCCAAATTTTAGTTTAGTTATATTTTCATTTATATGACCAGTTTGTGTGTGTGTGTGTGTGTGTGTGTGTGTGTGTGTGTGGAAGATTTCTTTCAAGAGCCTTCTAGCAGGTGGGCCCTCTGGCTAAGTGTCTAAAAAGACGNATTTTAGTTTAGTTATATTTTCATTTATATGACCAGTTTGTGTGTGTGTGTGTGTGTGTGTGTGTGTGTGTGGAAGATTTCTTTCAAGAGCACTTCTAGCAGGTGGGCCCTCTGGCTAAGTGTCTAAAAAGACGAGTGTAGTTGCACTTCTATTAGAATCATTATTTCTTTTCTAAAGTATAATTCATATTGTTATGGAATTGAGCAAAAATTGTTAGGCATTATGAGCCCTCCATCTTGAAATTGCAAAAAAAAAAAAAGTAACAGATGGAAACAAGCAATCATTAATGTGCAAAAGAAGGTGGACAAGTTTCTAGTTGCAAAAAAAAATAAAGATTATGTCTATCTGGTTGACAAAAGGAGTCATGTCGAGATCCCTGATAAATCTAATCTCATATTGACAAGGGGCTTGGTGGGTGGCTGAACCGGCCCCAACCAGTCCAGCCGGAGATGGTTCGGTCCAACCAGAGGCAGAACCGGCCCCCTTTCCCTTTTTCATTGGGTGGCAATTTATTCCTTCCTTCCTGTTTTCGTTTCCCATCTATGCATTTTATATTTATATATTGTTTCTCTGTTTAAAGATGTTTTGTGAGTTTGATTTCATATTTCTGTCAAGGACAGCCGTCGGTGTCCTCTTTTCCCTTTCCAGGGTTGTATCCTAGGACGAGCGGTGATCCCGTTGTATTTCGCTCCAAGGTGGCGGTTATCTTAGACATTTCCCTCCTTTGCATCCTCCCTTCCACCGCCGCCGCAGAACTTGCTGCACCCCCGAATCTTCCTTATTGACACCTACAACCAGCATCCCACCTATTCCAGCCACTCAACCAGCCACTATATTCTCTGTCGCCCAAATAGGAAACTACATGTTGCACCGACAGCCACCACACAAGCCTCCTGCTGCCGCATTCTTTCCCTCCCACACCAGCTACAACTATTACTCCTCAGCCCCCTTCCAACATACCGTTTATTCCCTCCCAGCCTTCCTACTGCCACCTTGCCACCCCCAACTCTCCCGATATCATTCCAGCCCCCCTAGCACCCCAACCCTCGCACCTCTACAGCCAACCTGTACCACAACCTTCCCAAGCATCCACTCTTGTCTTCAACTACAAACCAACTTGCTCCCTTCCAACCGGCCACCACCTCTCGCACTGTCGTTCTAGCCCGAGTGTATTGTTTGTGTTGTTGTCATTTATTTCCTGTGTTGTCTCATCCTTTTGTTATTTCAAGCGTTGTTTGTAATTCCTTTTTGAATTTCAGCAATAACATTCATGTTTTTTATAGTAGTTTGGGTTTTTTAACACTAGTATCACACATTGGTTGACAACATCCACCATGTTCATAACCCCTGAAAGTTGTTCTAGTACAAATTGATAACAAATTTTACGCTTGCAATATCATTGTATACTCATCAAAAATATTATTTATTATTAAAATAGATTTATAAGTTATTAGGAAATTTATTTACTTATTTTTAGCGCCCAACAATTAGGCAAGAACCCTTTGTGGCACCAAGCACCTTTTATGTCAGTAAGCTATATTATCTTAAAAGTGCCTAGCTCATTACAATATAATAACTTTCTTTGCACATGAAATTTCAATTATTTGTTTGAATTAAGTAATATTTAATTTCTTGTTAGCAAATTCTATTAAAAAGCTTAGATCTTATAATTAAGTTTTAGTTACAGCCATTTTCTACTTTCACCGACGATAGAAAATAGTTGTTGAGATTAATAAACAGCTTTCTCACAATATTTGTAAGTTGTCATATGAGTTGATTGCATAAAAATTTGCAGTGTCAATTGAACCTACCTCACACAGTCTATACTTTTTCTAGGTTACATTACAGCAACAAAAAATAAAAAATTTAAAAAAAAATAACTGTTACAAAACTACAAAATGAATTGATTCACTTGCATATGAGCCCTTTATCTGCTCTAAAACCACTACAGGACAAATAAATTATTTACTAATAGATAAGGAGTAGCTAGTGCAGCNTTATTCTTAACTTTGGGTTCAGTATGTTGAATTTACATCCATAATGAATGAATTTATACATCCAAATTTTAGATTAGTTATATTTTCATTTATATGACCAGTTTGTGTGTGTGTGTGTGTATGGAAAATTTCTTTCAAGAGAACTTCTAGCAGGTGGGCCCTCTGGCTAAGTGTCTAAAAAGACAAGTATAGTTGCACTTCTATTAGAATCATTATTTCTTTTCTAAAGTATAATTCATATTGTTATGGAATTGAGCAAAAATTGTAAGGTATTATGAGCCCTCCATCTTGAAATTGCAAAAAAACAAGTAACAGATGGAAACAAGAAATCATTAATGTGCAAAAAAAGGGGGACAAGTTTCTAGTTGCAAAAAAAATAAAGATTATGTCTATCTGGTTGACAAAAGGAGTCATGTCGAGATCCCTGATAAATCTAATCTCATATTGACGCGGGGCTTGGTGGCTGAACCGGCCCCAACCAGTCCAGCCGGAGAGGGTTCGGTCCAACTAGAGGCTGAACCGGTCCCCTTTCCCTTTTTCATTGGGTGGTAATTTATTCCTTCCTTCCTGTTTTCGTTTCCCATCTATGCATTTTATATTTATATATTGTTTCTCTGTTTTAAGATTATGTTTTGTGAGTTTGATTTCATATTTCTGTCAAGGACAACCGTCAGTGTCCCCTTTCCCTTTCCAGGGTTATATCCTAGGACGAGCGGTGCTCCCGCTATATCTCGCTCCAAGGTGGCGGTTATCTAAGACATTTCCCTCCTTTGCATCGTCCCTTCCACCGCCGCCGCAGAACTTGCTGCACCCCCGAATCTTCCTTATTGACACCTACAACCTGCATCCCACCTATTCCAGCCACCAGCCGCTATATTCTCTGTCGCCCAAGTAGGAAACTACTTGCTGCAACGAACCTACCTGACAATATGTGTAAGTTGTCATATGAGTTGATTGCACAAAAATTTGCAGTGTCAATTGAACCTACCTCACACAGTCTATACTTTTTCTAGGTTACATTACAGCAACAAAAAATAAAAATTTTAAAAAAAAACAACTGTTACAAAACTACAAAATGAATTGATTCACTTGCATATGAGCCCTTTATCTGCTCTGAAACCACTACAGGACAAATAAATTATTTACTAATAGATAAGGAGTAGCTAGTTCAGTAAAATTAGAATAATGATTGCGGATTTCAGAATAATCATAACATAATTCTTGATCATAAGATGTATATGCAAACTTCCATTCTTTACTATTTTGAAACCTAAATGAATTTTTTTAAGTTTCCATTAATTCAGATTACCTCCTACGATTTTATTTTTAGTGTACTGCACAAGGACCCACTTGAGCAAGTGGTTGAATGGATGGTTGCCACTTATATTGATTTTTTTTCTATTTTGTTTCTTAGCAGAACTTTAAGGGCAGGTCGCTGAGTGGGGGAATATTGCTGTAAATCCTCAACATTAGCCAATTTGTTAGAATTAGTTGAGTGGGCTTCGTA
Source organism: Phalaenopsis hybrid cultivar (assembly GCA_002079205.1). Lineage (NCBI taxonomy): Eukaryota > Viridiplantae > Streptophyta > Magnoliopsida > Asparagales > Orchidaceae > Phalaenopsis > Phalaenopsis hybrid cultivar. The sequence continues at coordinate 310,199 of JXCR01030443.1, read as the reverse complement.
TTAGATAAACACTTCTAATTAGGGAGGATGGAAATAAGTAATAAAGTGAATAAATTTCCGCTCTTATCAATTCTACTTTTCTTTTTTAATTTCTAAAGACATCACATATTATTTTACGTTTGTTAGGTTACATCAAAAAACAAAAAAAACAAAAACAGCCTGGAGTGCACAATGAAATGGAGTAATCCACTTCATTATGAAGCCTTTATCTACTCTAGAAACATTGCAGAACAAATCATTATTTACTAGTGGAGATTAGTATACTATGTAGCAAGGTTAATCTGATATCTTTCTACCAAAACTCTAAGTAAGAATGAAAGCGCAAAAAAAAGATAGTCTATCAAGCTCAAAATTCAAAGGAAACAAGAATTGCTGAACAAGTGGAAGCAAATGCAGGACCTCTTGAACAGAATTAGGAATCCTCAAGATATTAGGTAAATCAGATGGTGCCACCGTATATGTCGGTAAGCACTTGCGTTAAAAACTTTTGATCATCATCAATGAAGCAGAAAAACTTAAGCATGAAAAAATAGCCAGCACAAATGTTAACTATCGCTATTTGCACGATTGCATAAATACCAATTAGTCCAAATTGCGCAAAATAATCTTTTGAAATTTCTTACCAAATATATTTATTTCCAAATATATTTCTTACTTAATATATTTGATATGATATATATGTGATATTTGCTACCAAATATATTAGTTTCCAAGTATGACTTGCTTAATGTATCTGATACCAAATATATTTCTACCAAATATGTTCTTTTGTAACTCTATAAATACCCATGACATAGCATGGGTAAGTGAGAAGTGATGAATTTAGTAAGAAATTGAGAAATTTTGTATTCGGCTTAATCGTTGATTCCCTTTTTTATTAGTGAAATTTTTTTCTTTGGCTCTCCCTTACTTTTTTTCCAGTTTACATGATTTTCCACATAAATTTTGTCTTTTGTTTGTATAATTAACCTTACTTGACGAAGATTGGTGTTATATTTTAACAAGTGGTATCAGAACTTACGGTCTCTTCTTTCTCTTCGGCTAGACTAGTCAATTTTAAGATTGATCTTGTTCAACATCGATTTTATTTGTGAAATTGATCGCATTATTATCTTTGTCTTCTCAATGAGAACCACAATGAAGTACGACATTCAGAAGCTAAAATGGTCTACTTGCTTTGCTCCGCGGCAAATCACAAAAAGAAATATCTTGGTCCAGTTGGATCGAGAAGACACATTTATTCGGCATTGATCACATACCAAGAAAATTATCTACTGCAATAGAAGCAATTAGGTTGAGAGGTTTATACGGAGAGTTCAACGAGGAGACTAGAGAGGTGACTGCCTTTTGTGATAGTTAAAGGGCAAAATTTAGCACTTTGGAGAATTTCGTCGAGATGTCGACTGAGCTTCTTCTAGCAACCGAGTTCAAGAATTGATTGGACTTGATCGTTGTTGGCCCAAGGGTTTCTGAAGAGCGGAATGAAACTTGGAGCTTCACTTTCGACGTATAAAGTGGATATTTGTAAAATAATGCCTTGAAATTTCTTATCAAATATAGTTGTTTTCAAACAAATTTCTTGCTTAATATATTTGATATCAAATAGATGTGATATTTGCTACCAAATGCATTTCTTGAATAATTTATTTGATGCTAAATATATTTTCTATCAAGTATGTTCTTTTGTAACTCTATAATTATCCATAACATGTCATGAGTGAGTGAAAGGTGAGGTATGAAGTAAGAATTTGAGAAGTATTGTATTTGGCTTAATCACCAACCACCTTTTTTATTTTGTTCCGGCTCTCCCGTGATTCTTTCCCGTTTATGAGATTTTTCACATAAATTTTGTGTCTTCAATTTGTATGATCGATCTTACTTGACGATGATTGGTGTTATTTTCTTAACAAATTGATATATTGGTATNTACAAAATTATTATCCTTTTAATAACCAATGAACAACCACACATGCAACTAAGGATTTACAAATTAACCGGAAAAAAAGGCAAAAACCCCAAACAGAGCAGCTAATTCTACAAAAATCACCAATCAAATGGGGGAAGAATAAAATGATTATGTAAACACGAAAGGTAATGGCTTCTGTTTGGTTTAGTAGTTCAAATCGAAGAAGGCAAAATACAATTGCATTAATATTATTCCAAATGATACCAATAAGGCAAATAAATTATCGCCTTGAGATTTAAAATCAAATAACATCCACTCTGGACAGGTAATTACAGATTCCATCTTGCAACTTAAAATTACAGAGTAAAGCAATAGCACCTGCAAAATGAACCTATTGTTCTAATGCGGCTGCAATCTTCTTTTGGATGAACTCAACTCCAAGGCGAGGCGACAATCTCGGGAGTGTTTCCTGCATTTATTTGAAGAAAATATAAAAAATTCATATTTTTCACATAAAATCAAGCACTTGCTTACTAGCAACCAAGTTCAAGAATTGATTGGACTTGATCGTTGTTGGCCAAGGGTTTGTGAAGAGCGGAATGAAACTTGGAGCTTCACTTTCGAATCTGTTCTTTTGTAACTCTATAATTATCCATAACATGTCATGGGTGAGTGAGAGGTGAGGTATGAAGTAAGAATTTGAGAAGTATTGTATTTGGCTTAATCACCAACCACCTTTTTTATTCTGTTCCGGCTCTCCCGTGATTTTTTCCCGTTTATGAGATTTTTCACATAAATTTTGTGTCTTCAATTTGTATGTTCGATCTTACTTGACGATGATTGGTGTTATTTTCTTAACAAATTGATATATTGGTACTTTTGTAATCATAACCGTTTGCTAAAAAATTAAATAACAAAACCCTTTTGGTCAATGAGATATTTCCTAGCATTTACTAAAAGAGTTCTCAAAGAAGCACGCACTCATGATCACCTGAAAAAATAGAACTAGAATGGCGTTCAGAACTGCATCATTTGTTACAGCAATAGCCCGGATAATGGCTAGGTGATCAGTTAATTTAGGTTCACTTTATCAAAGGAATGCAGCGAATAAAATTTGTGATACACGCATATGAGTCCCACGGGTCTAATTTCTATATTTAGAATGTGTCTCAACGGAACAATATTGCGAAAACAGCAAGCAACTTTGCATAATTGAGGCCATTTTGAGATGCCAGGGAGTNGCTAGGTGATCAGTTAATTTAGGTTCACTTTATCAAAGGAATACAGCGAATAAAATTTGTGATGCACGCATAAAAGTCCCACGGGTCTAATTTCTATATTAAGAATAAAAATTTCTATATTTAGAATGTGTCTTAACANTCGGGTACTGATGAAAATTTTAGGCCATGTATTCACGATTGAATTCGATTTTTTGTTTTTTAAGGGAATTATATAAAACAAATCGAATATCCAAATGCTAGCTCTGGGGATTGAGCTTTTGGATTCCTACAGTTCTTTATTTTTCTTTGCTGCCCATATTTTTTCATAGATTCTTTATTTCCCCCCTTAAATTCTAGTTCTTATCCCTCATTTTTCGCCCTATTCTAGCTCTCAATTGGAAAAGTATAGTTTTTTTACGTCTTAATAGTTCTTCAAATTTTAACTTGTCCTATGTCTCTCATTCATAATATAAGATTTCTTTCTCTGAACTTGAAAATCGAAGCCATTAATCTTAGTTTTGGTTGAATATGCTCTACGAAAGATGTCGGTCTATGGTAATTTACAACAGGCTAGTAATAAAATGTGAAAACTAAAAGGTGAGGTTAATCTTCTATCTCTTACAGAAAGTTTTTTTTTTATTTAAATTTTAACTATGAAGAGGATTTGGAAGTGATTTTTAATGGCTACTTTTGGTTCATCTATAGAAAATATGGTCTCATGATTTTAGGTCGGTTAAACAAAATTTTAGAGAAGTTCATATTTGGGTGAAATTCTAACATATCTTTGTGTTGTTGGAATGAAGTTTGTATTTCTAAATTTGCGAGCAAAATTAGTATTCCTTTAGTCATTGTTTCTTTAAAGACTAAAGATGTCTGTCATTCTTTTGCAAAAGTTAATATCAAATTCATGACAATTCTCATCAACTATATTTTTTTCTCATTATATAAATGTGTAAAAAAAAAAATAATTTGCTTGTGTTGTTTTGATGGAAAACAAGTCCCTATAAAACATGTTTCACATTTGTTCATAATTTTTAATCTTGTCCTATATATAATAACTATCAATATGTAGTTATTTTACCAATGTTTAGAGAACGGAGTAATAAGAATATTAATACTCAAAAATTTCAAAAACGTATGAGTAAATCTCCTCTTTTTGTTTCTGTTTTGATACATTTTAATAATATTAGTGCTAATCTTGCACATGTTATTAATATTAATGTTCTCGTTAACATATCTTCTAGTAATAATGATGTGAATGAGAATATTGAAGAAATTCTTCATGTGATGTCTAATGTTAATCCAAAGATTATGTTGTCTTTAGAGTTAACATAGTTTCTCACGCCACCACTAAAGTTCAAAACTATTTGATTACTAATAATGAGCTTAATATTATTGTTGGTTCAAATATTCTCATTCTAAAATATTGTCTTTTTTTTATAATGTTATTGGCTTTGTTATTATTTCGGATGACGCAAGTGACATTACTATTAGAAATTTGTTTTAATACTTCTAATGGAAATATTATTAGAAATAACATCAATTTTGTGTTTTCTTCTATTCATGTTAATTTACTCTCCTCCTGAAGGGCATAGAAAGGGAAGTTTAAAGTTGGTAATAATGCATGTTAGGTTTTCTTTTTCTTTTTATTTCACTTTGTTTTATTTTTATCTTTTTTTATTTGTGTTATATCCAAATGTTTTGGCTTAAAATATTTGTGGGTTTAATAATGATGCATGAGTTGTTGATTGTAAGAAATTTTATTGTGAAAATCAAACACATATGTTTGATCTTATTAAAACATAGTTGTCGCTCTCTTCTATTATGATGATTACTTTGGTAAGCGGTTTAATATTTTTCCTTATGAAGGTAACGTGCATAATTTTTACCTAGACGGTTGTGGGAGCTTTTAAATTAAATGGAACTCTAGTGTTCTTTCTTTCAAAACTTTAGATGTTAAAACTCAATACATTCATTAACACATTGTTTTCTCTTATTCATTTAATTTTTTTATCACATTCATTATGCTACAATAGTGCTTTAGTTCAGAATGATTTGTGAGATTCTTTTTTCTTGCTTTCTAATAATATTAATAAGCCATATTTATTAGAGTTGATGAAAAGATAGATGGTCTCTCACCTATCCTTTGTAATTATTTTTTAATAATTACATTCTTAATTATAATCATATAGAATTAAAAAATATTGGTCATAATTTTAATTGGTTGAATAATCAACTTGAAAATCCGATAGGCTTTCTTTTAGATTGAGCTTTTTATAATACTTTTTAGGTTAATCTTTTCCCATTTATTTTTTCAAAGTTTTCGATATTTTTCTATCTAATCACTCTGCTATTTTAATTCATTTAGGGAATACTTATAATCCAAGGCATGCAGATTTATATAAAAATTAGTAGGTTTGTTGCTTTGGTTTCTTTGAAATTATTAATGATGTTTAGTGTATTAATGTTAAAGTGATCCTTTATTTTCGATTTATAATAAACTAAAAAATATTAAAAAAAAAACATAACGAAATGAAAATGATATAAATCCAAATATATTTCAAATTATATATGATATTTTTAAAAAATAATAATCTGTTATTATGAAAGGCTTGGATACCAATCCTCTGAGCATATATTTGCTTAATCAAGCTTTTATTATAAAAAATGACCATCATAATGCTTTTTTCCTTTCAATTAAAAGTGGTTAAAGTAAATACTAAAATTGATTGATTATCTAATGATCAATATAATATTAAATTTAATTATCAAAAGTCTAGAATTAGAAATAATTCTAATTTTATTAAATAAATTATTGTAAATAATAGTTATTTGCAGCATTAGAAGGATATTGCTAATGGATTAATCTCTTTTTTTTACTTTTCTTCTTAACAATCATACTGATGTTTCTTATATGGTTTTTTATAAAATTCATGTCAGTAATTTTTTTTTAATGCTGCAAATATTTTTAATAGAATTAAGCACACTTGTATTTGTTTGATTCATAAAAGGCAAGGTGCTCAATTTTTTTAAGACTTTTGTATTATATATTTTTATAATATCTTGTATAAAGTTAGTTTCAAACTTGTGGTGGATAGAATTAAACCTATTTTTTCTAATATTATTAATCATACTCAAGATGCTTTTATTAAAGGTAGAGATAATGCAGATGACATTATCCTCTCAGTGAGCTCTTATATGATTTTAATTATTTTTGTTATGGTTGAAGATTTTAATCCCAAAATAGACCATAAAAAGATTTTTGATATAATGCAAAAAAAAATTCTCTATGATTGATTGGTTAAATTGAGATTCTCTAGTACTACTATTCATTATATTAAGGCATGCACTGCTGAAGTTTATTTTTTTAATTATTGTTAATGGAAAAATTAATTCTTATTTTTCTTCTTCTTTGAGTTTGAACAGAGTTGTTCTTTCCCTTATTAGTTATTTGTCAGAGTTGTTCTTTGCCCTTTCTTCTACGTTAGATGCCTTGAATCTATTTTATGTGCAATATAGCTTTAAGAAAGTTAATAATCTTATATATGTTAATGAAATTTTGATATATGATAATGTTAATAATTCTTTTATGACTCATTTGAATGATATCCTGAATAATATTAATACTGTCTCTAATATAGTGTTTAATTCTTTAAACTGGTTATTTATTTCTCTAAAGTTGTAGAATATACTCTTCGTCATATTTTATATGTATTAGTGGTTTTACTATTATACCTTTGCCTTGGAGTTATTTTAAAATTAATGTTAAGAATTTAAGCTTAACAAGGATGATTGTCATAAAAATTGTGACAAACTTAGAAATTTTTTGGTTTGTTGGAAGTAGAAAATTTTATTCATTGCTGGTCATTTTCTAATTACACCATTAATGTTATCTTGATTATTGGTTTTGTTCCACTTCTTTACACAATCTTTTTGGCATAATTATAATGAAAAAATACCATTATTAATTTTTTAGAGTAATATTATTTTATATAAATCTGTCAGATGTCTAGTTGTTCCTTTCCTAGATCATGCAGATAACATTATTCTCTCACTGAGCTCTTATATGATTTTAACTACAAATTTTTATTAGTTAATTGGTGTTTTGATCATTAAGGGTCTCTTTGGATCAAACAGGGATCCACAACTTCTTCATTTTGGAAATACCATGTGAATATTGCATTCAAAATTAGAAGTTATCTTTCATTTTCAATAAGTTACAATAGTAGTCTTCTCTTTTTCAATGAACGTTAGATTAAAAGTAATTTTTTTATTTAAGATTTTTAGAGTTTTAGAATTTAATATATTTTAATTCACAATCAATATCAAAGTTAAAAAATGTTTTAGTTAATTGTAATTAATGTTTTCCTCAACATTGGAATACATCTAATCACTGTTTCATCTTATTTACAACTTTACCGTTGTTGTCGGTGATAAAATGAATTGTTTTTTTTTTTTTTAAATACTTCTGTTCTGATAACACTATTTATTAGTTTATTTACAAGAAATAGTTTATTTATGATTCAAATAGATTAATTTGATATAAAGATTATTCTATTAATTTAGCTTTGCATACTTTGAGAATCTTTAAGAGTGGTTTTAATACTCATGACATTCTTATTTCCAAGAGTATGAATGTTTATCCTAATTATGTTCTCTGTCTCAATGAGTTTGAGACTCATAATCATTTATTTTTTTTAATGTTATTTTCCCATAAATTAATGAAAATTGGCATCCCTAATGGGGTTTCTTCTTTATTTCTAGTAATTTTCATAATTTTTTATTACCCGGGAAATATTAATTATAAAATTTATAAAAATATTCTTCTAGTTAGCTATTCCATTTTTGCTTGTTGGATCTCATTTGAAAGAAATTGAAGAAATTTCAACAAGTCTAAAACTCATATTAAGGTTATTGCAAGAAATATTCATTAGCTTATTAAAATGAAATAAAAAAATTATAATTTTAAGAAAGTGTGCCTAATTTTATTAGGTTTTTTTTTTATAATTTGCAATTTTATTTTCTTTATATTTGTTGTGTTTATTTGTTTTTTATTTGAGTTTAATTGTTGTCACTTCTTTATGGTACATGGTTGTAGTCTTTTTTCCGTGTTAGCCTGATATTTTAGAGTTTTTTATCTTTTTTTTTAGTGATTATGACTTTTTTTTTGTTGTTGTTGTTGTCTAGATTCCCATTATTTTTTAGTGGTTTTTTCTTTGTTCGATTGATTGGAATATGTTGCTTTAGTGCCTCTTGTTGTTGCTATATTTTGTGGATGTTGTTTATGCATATTNTGGGCGGTCTGAATGCGGAGGTATTGCTGGAAGCGCTCGATTCTAGCTTCTTCATCTTCCGATGGGAGGAAATCAATGGCCACCGCCGCGGCACAGGATAAGAGGAGAAGGACGTGGAAGCCTGCTGCGACGGTGGAGAGTGACATAATTCGGGTACTGATGAAAATTTTAGGCCATGTATTCACGATAGAATTCGATTTTTTGTTCTTTAAAGGAATTATATAATACAAATCCAATATCCAAATGGCTCTGGTGATTCGAGCTTTAGGATTAAGACAGTAGCACAGTTCTTGATTTTTATTTGCGCTTGAAAAAACTCTTATCTTCTTTCTTCTTCTTCTTTTCTTCTTAATGGTGTTTCATGGAGTTTTATGCGGCATTTTTTCATGGAATCTTCATTTTCCCTATAAATTCTAGTTCTTATCCATCATTTCTTCGCCCATTTCAATCGGAAAAGTATAGCTTTTTCACATCTTAATCGTTTTTCTAGTTTCAATTTGTCATTTGTTTCCAATTCATAATATATGATTTCTTTATCTGAACTTGAAGTAAAAAAAAAAAAAAATCAAATCCGTTGAACTTAGCCTTCATTGATTATGCTCTAAAGAAGAGGTTATTCTATGGTCTAGTAATAAAATGTGAAAATTGAAAGATGATGTTTATCTTCTATCTCTTATAGAAAGTTTTTTTTTTTTTTTTTTTGTTTAAATTTTAGCTGTGAAAAGGATTTGGAAATTATTTTTGATGTTTGTTTTTTGCTCATCTATAGAAAATATGGTCTCAAGATTTTAGGTCGGTTAAACAAAATTTTAGAGAAGTTTCTATTTGGGTGAAATTCTAACATATCTTTGTATTGTCGGAATGAAGTTTGTATTTCTAAAATTGTGAGCAAAATTAGCATTTCATTAGTAGTTGATTCTTTAATGACTAAAGGTGTCTGACTTTCTTTTGTAAAAGTTAATATTCAAATTGATAACAATTCTTATCACCCATATTTTATTTCTCTTTATATAAATGTGCAAAAAAAAAAATTTCCTTGTGTTATTTTGATGGAAAACAAATCCTTGTAAACACATGTTTCACATTTGCTCGTAATTTTCAATATTGTATTATATCTAATAACCATCAATGTGAAGCTATTTTACCAATGTTTAAGGTATGAATAGTAACAATAATACTGATACTAAATAATTTCAAAAGTTTTTGAGTAAATCTCCTCTTCTCATTTCTGTTACAATACATGTTAATAATATTAGTATTGGTCTTGCACATGATATATACTAATGTTCTTGTTGACATATCTTCTAGTTATAATGATGTGAATGAGAATATTGATGAAATTCATTCTGTGATTTCTAATGTTAATCCTAAAGATTATGTTAGCTTTAGAGGCAACATGATTTCTCATGCCACCTCTAAAGTTCAAAATTATTTGATTACAAGTAATGAGCTTAATATTATTGTTGGTATAAATATTCTCGTTTTAAAAGATTGTTCTATTTTTAATAATGTTATTGGCTCTGTTATTATTGTGGATGACACAAGTGACATTAAAATATGTTTTTTAGTACTTCTAATGCCAATATCATTACAAATAACTATAATTTTGTGTTTTCTTCTATTCATGTACCCTCCTCTTAAAGGGCATAGAAAGGGAAGTTTAAAGTTGGTAATAAGGCATGTTTGGTTTTCTTTTTCTTTTTATTTTAGTTGTTTTTTTTTATCTTTTTGATTTATGTTATATCCAAATGTTTTGGCTTAAAATGTTAGTGGGTTTAATAATGATGCATGAGTTATTGATTGTAAGAAATTTTTTTATAAAAATCGAGCACATATGTGTGATCTTATTGAAACAAAGTTGTTGCTCTCTTCTATTTCTGATAATTACATTGCTAAGTAGTTTAATCCTTTTTTTCTGATGAAGGAAACGTGCATAAATTTGACTTAGACGGTTGTGGGAGCTTTTAAATTAAATGGAATTGTGGTATTCTTTCTTTCAAAACTTTAGTTGTTAAAACACAATACATTTATAGACATGTCATTTTCTCTCATTCATTTAAATTTTTTATCACATTTAATTATGCTAAAATAGTGTTTTGGTCTGGAATTTTTTGTGAGAATATATTTTCTTACTTTCTAATATTATTAATAAGCCATATATCATTTTAGGTGATTTCAATTGTAATCTTAGAGTTAATGAAAAGATAGATTGTCTCTCACCTATCCTTAGTAATTATTTGTTCTTAATAATTATATTCTTAATTATAATCATATAGAATAACAAATTATCGGTCATAATTTTAATTGGCTCAATGATCTACTTGATAATCTTATAAGCCATCTTTTAGACAGAGCTTTTTACGATACTTTTCAATTAATCTTTTCCCTTTTATTTTTTCAAAGTTTTCAATATTTTCACATTTGATCACTCTGATATTTTAATTCATTTAGGAAATACATGTAATCCAAGGCATGAAATTTTATATAAAAATTAGTAGTATTGTTGCTCTGGTTTCTTTGAAATTATTAATGATGTTTAGTATATTAATGTTAAAGTGATCCTTTATATTTTCGATTTATAATAAACTCAATAATATTAAAAATTCTTAATGAGTTGAAAATTATATAAATCCAAATATATTTCAAATTATATTTGACATTTGAAAAAAATAAAAATGCGTTATTATGAAATGCTTGTATACCAATCCTCTTTGCAGAGATTAGCTTAATCAAGCTTTTATTATCAAAAGTGACCTTCATAATGTTTTTTTCTTGCAATTATAAATGGGCAAAGTAAAGAGCTAAAATTGACTGATTATCTAATGATGAATATAATATTAAATTTATTTATTAAAAGTCTAGAATTAGAAATAATTCTAATTTTATAAAATAAATTATTGTAAAGAATAGTTATTTGCAGCATTAGAAGGATATTGCTCAAGGAGTCGTCTCTTTTTTTACTTTTCTTTTTAACAATCATATTGGTGTTTCTTGTATGGTTTTTTATTACATTCTTGTTAGTAAATTTATTACTTTTTTGATAGAGTGGATTTAAGTTTTAATTATGAAGTTTACTCATGATGATTTTAAGATTTGGTGTTTAGGGTTTATGGTTTATATGATTTTAATTACTTTTTTATGGTAGAAGATTTTATCCCAAAATAGATCATAAAAGAATATTGATATAATGAACAAAAGTTTTCTCTTTGATAGATTGGTTAAATTAGGATTCTCTAGTACTATTATTTGTTAGATTAAGACATGTACTGCTGATGTTTTTTTTTAAGTTCTTGTTAATGGTGAAATTAATTATTATTTTTCTTCTCCTTTGAGTTTGCACAGGATTGTTCTTTCTCACCTTATTTATTTGTCATAGTTATGGATGCTCTTTCTTCTAAGTTAGATGCTTTGAATCTATTTTATGTGCAGTATAGCTTTAATAAAGTTAACAATCTTATTTATGTTAAGGATATTTTGATATCTAAAAATGTTAATAAATCTCATTTGATTGATATCCTGAATAATATTAATATTGCCTCTAATATACTATTTGATTCTCTAAACTGGTTATTTATTTCTATAAAGTTGTAGATTATACTCTTCGACATAATTTATATGTGTTAGTGGCTTTATTATTATACCTTTGCCTTGGACTTATTTATCATTAAGAGTTTAAAGCTTAACATGGACGAATGTCATAAAAATTTTGACAAACTTAGAATTTTGTTGGTTGGTTGGAAGTAGAAAAGTTTATTCATCACTGGTCATTTTTTCTAATTACACCATTAATGTTATATTTATTATTGGTTTTGTTCCACTGCTTGACACAAATGCATTAGGAAAAGAATTAGCACTATGGTTAGTAATTTTTTTTGGCATAATTATAATGAAAAAATCTCATTATTATTTTATATAAATTTTTGAGATGTCTAGTTGTTCCTTTCCTAGATAATATTAATTTTATGTGTAAATATATAATTTTCTTGAGACATTTTAATTATAATTTTTTATTAGTTAATTGGTGTAGGGATCATTAAGGGTCTATTTGGATCAAACATGGATCCACAACTTTGCCATTTTGGAAATACCTTGTGAACATTGCATTCAATATTAGGAGATGTCTTTCATTTATAATAAATAACAATAGGGGTCGTTTCTTTTTCTATGATCTTTAGATTAAAGGTCATTTTTTATTTAAGATTTTTAGAATTTTAGTATTTAATTTATTTTAATTCACAAGCAATATCAAAGTTGAAGATGTTTTAGTTAATTGTAATTGATGTTTTCCTCAACATTGGGATGCATTTAATCACTTTTTCACCTTTTTTACAACATCATTGTTGTTGTCGGTGACAAAATGAATTGTTTTTTTAAAGAAAAATACTTTTATCCTGATAACACTATTTATTAGTCTATTTTCACAAAAAAAAAATTATTTATGATTCAAATAGATTAATTTGTGTTGAAATATCTAATTTAAATTACATAATTTATTGTCTTTCCTGTTAAGATTTATAATAGGAAATAATTTATACTTAGTTATGAGGAATAAATTCTTTCCTTAATATAAGAAGATATTTCATTTCCTAAAAATTATTTTCTTTGATTAGGAATTATTTGTTTTCCTATTTTATGTTATATTTTTTATATCTCTTAATAATTAATATGAATTAATTATTGGAAATATTATGTGGTATATCTTTCCTTTCATATCATTTTTTTTATTATTTTTCTTATTATAGGAAGCGTGTAAGAGTTATTTTTACCCATGTTCATATCAATGAAACAATATAGTATTCCACAGTATCCCGCAATATTCTGAATTTCAACATGGTATCAGAGCCTAATTTTGTACTCTAGCCACGGGCCCTCCTTTGAGAATTGTCGGGCTCCCTTCCTGCCATCCTCTATGCAGGAAAGGAGGGGAATAATGAGTTTTTCTCGATCGAGAAAGGCGATTGTGGAGGAAAATGGGATTCCGGCGGCATTAACTCCATCTTCCAATTCGACGTCAACTCGAAGACTCCATGGGGGAGATCCATTCAGACCCCAATCTCAACTTCGATCATTCGTATCCTCCTACCAAGACCATGTTCGTCTCTAATTGAGACTGCCTCTGCCCGACTTCTTTTTGCTAATGGCTCGACTCGCTCTCTCACTCAAGTCATCGAGCATCTGATCTTCTCGGTAGAAAAGATGACAAATATTTATCCTAATTTGTCGCTCCCCAAATCTCCTGCGCCGTCCATTTCCATCTCCACCGGAGAGGAGCCGACTGTGCTTATGGTATTGTGGAAATCTCTTCTATTCAACTGCAGCAGCTTCACCGTCTATGATTCCATGGATAACCCCCTTTATCGCGTTGACAACTATTCCTTATCCAGCCTTAATGAAATTGTTCTCATGGACGCCATCAGCAAACCTCTCTACACCATCCGTCGAAAGCGATTTACTATAACAAATCAATGGAACATCTACAAGGGGAAGCAGTAGCGGCGCCGAGGCTGATCTTCTTGGCGAGGAAGCATGTTGTGCTTGTCTGATCCAAATCACCGGCGAATGATCCCCAAAGGTCCGGTCTGGTTTCACAAACATCTGGTCAGGCTCAACCGCCAATTCAAACTCAAGTCGTCTATTTCTCCTGCAGTATTTTTTCATCCCCGCCCAAGCGTCAGGGGGAGCTGCGTTTCCAACGGGACTTTTTCCGAGCAGCCATCAGAATCGGAAACCTCTCTACATTCTTCTCTGCATCCGACAATTCCTATAGCTTCTGTTGCACCTCGCTTTTTCCTTATGTAGGCGCCGTCAGTCGTCCGAGTCAATTTCTACAATCTTTGTTGTGCCTCAATTTTTTTCCTAGTGTAGGTGTCTAGTTCACTACACCATTGCAATTTCAACGGTTTTCCCTGCGCAGGCATTTAGGCAACTGCAGTCATGCATTTTCAACAAACAACGAGCATTATTTTCTCTTACTAATAGAAATTTTGGTTTGCCAATGGGATTTGTTTTTTCTCTCAAGTGCAAATCACGAAAGATCTCCAGTTGAAATCTCAGTTTTCACTCTCTGGTCGAAACCGTGTCCCCCGCAGAATCGCACAAAGCATTAATTTCCTTGTGGGCTCTCCCATGATCGTTTTCCCTGCTGTTTTTTTCAGTAGCAGATCTTTCCTGTGGGATCTCTCAGCTGTCGGACCTCCTGATTTCCTTCCAGGACTGTCAATGCACCTACCTACAACGGGACCTATCCCTTGATGGCTTTTTCCGCCACTGGAACTCCCTCATGTAGTCCTTCATGCCAGTAAAATTCCCTCCTGCGGCCTTTCCTGCCGCCAGAACTTCCTGTGGACATATTTGTTGCCAACTGGACCTCCGGGCTTACTCCTGCAGCCGATTCTCTCCCCAACAGCCTTTCCTACCGTCAAGCCTTCCTCTTGCAGCTTTTCTCGTTGTCAGATCTACCTCAACAAATTTTTCCTTGCATATTTTGGTCAACTCTTCCCAAGGAAAGCACTGCAATTTTCTGCAGCATTATTGCAGCCTTCCCAGAGCACTATAGTTTTCCTGAGCACGTCGTTGGCCCTCTGCAGCTTTCCTGCAACCTCCCTACAACCTCTTTGCAGCTTTCTTGCAACTTTCCTGCAGCCTTCTTGCAGCTTTCATGCAATTATCAGTCAACCGGTGACTTACAAATTTATCAATGTCTTGAAATAGAGCTTAGCCCTCGTCCAGGCCACTCTCATGCTTCAGCCACTCTCAGACTTCGACACTCTCGGGCTTCGGCATTCTCGGCTTCTAAGCTCTCAGGCTTCAACACTCTTAGGCTTCAACACTCTTAGGCTTCGACACTCTTAAGCTTTGGCATTCTCGGCTTCGACACTTATGGTTTGAAGATTATTAGAATTTCTTGTTAGCAAATTGATGCTACATGTCCGGTCAGCATGCTGCAGCTGATGTTTTCAAATTCAAATTGAATATGGTTTTCAACCATGTTCAACTTGAGGGGGAGTGTTGAAATATTTAATTTAAATTACATAATTTATTGTCTTTCCTGTTAAGACTTTTAATAGGAAATAATTTATTCCTAGTTATGAGGAATACATTCTTTCCTTAATATAAGGAGATATTTCTTTTCCTAATATTTATTTTCTTTGATTGAGAATTATTTGTTTTCCTATTTTATGTTATTTTTTATATCTCTTAATAATTAATATGAATTGATTATTAAAGATATTAGGTGATATATATTTCCTTTCATATCATTTCTTTTTTATTATTTTTCTTATTATAAGAAGCGTGTAAGAGTTATTTATACTCTCGTTCATATCAATGAAACAATACAGTATTCCACAGTATCCCGCATTATTCTGAATTTCAACAATTTGATATAAATATTATTCAATTAATTCGGTTTTGCATACTTTGAGAATCTTTAACGAAGGTTTTAATACTCGTGAGATTCTTATTTCCAAGGGTATTAATGTTTATCCTAATTATGTTATTAGGCTTAATGAGTTTGAGACTTATAATCATTTATTTTTTGAATATTATTTCTGTCGTAATTTGTTGAAAATTGGTGTCCCTAATGGGGGTTTCTTTTTTGTTTCTAGTAATTTTCATCAATTTTTTTAATACGCGGGCGGTATTAATTATCAAATTTACAAAAGATTCTTCTTGTTAGCTATTCCAGTTATTGCTTATTGGATTTGGTTTGAAAGAAATTGAAGAAATTTCAATAGGTCTATTACTCACATTAAGGTTATTGCTAGAAATATTCATTAGCTTATTAAAATGAAATACAAAAAAGTGAAATTTTAAGAATGTCATACCTAATTTTATTAGGGTTTTTTATAATTTGTAAATCATTTTCTCTCTATTTGTTTTGTTTATTTGTTTTTTATTTGAATTTATTCGCCTTCACTTCTTTATGGTACCTTATTGTAGTCTTTTTTCTGTGTTAGCCTTATATTTTAAAGTTTTTTTTTTTTGAGTGATTATATTTTCTTCTTTTATTTTTGAGTGGTTTTTTCTTTGTTTGATTGATTGGCGTATGTTAGTGACTCTTGTTGTGTGGATGTTGTTTATGCATCTCAATCTTTTTTGTTAAGTTTTATTTATAGTAATTATTTTTAAATATTTATCTTTGCTTATCTTTTAGCTTTATTTCCTTCGTTCTTTAACTTATCTTTGTGTCTCAGAAGTTCAATTGTGATACCTTATTTATTTATTTATTTTTGGAAAAAATTGAGTTAAGTTGTGTTTAATTTTAAAATAAGTGTATTATATCAATTTATTAATTATTTATAAATTACATNGGTATCATTTGGAATAATATTAATGCAATTGTATTTTGCCTTCTTCGATTTGAACTACTAAACCAAACAGAAACCATTTCCTTTTGTGTTTACATAATCATTTTATTCTTCCCCCACTTGATTGGTGATTTTTGTAGAATTAGCTGCTCTGCTTGGGGTTTTTGCTTTTTTTTTCTGGTTAATTTGTAAATCCTTAGTTGCATGTGTGGTTGTTCATTGGTTATTAAAAGGATAATAATTTTGTAAATTTGATCATAAAATTTCTTTTGATGCCATAGTGATGATGTTGGTGTTGGGAGACATAAATAGCAGAAACTAATTCAAGAGATCTGAAGCAAAATTTTGAAACACTAGATTTAACGTGAAAAAACTCGAGAACGGGGAAAAAATCACAAAGCCACACACACACCAAGAAATTTACTATGCAAAAATGAGTACAATCATATAAATTACACACACTCGAGCCTTTTCACAATGTGAAATACTCATCTCATCTCCTTTGCAAAAGAGATTTCGAAATCCAGCACATTTATGTTACTAAAACCAAAACTTTAAATGAAAAACTGCTCAAAGTGGGTTATCGGAGCTGAGGCGCCGCAATGGGGGCATCATGGCGCCTCAATGGTGGCGCCGATGGACCGCGGCGTTGCATCTAAGCACCACAATACCGTGCTCGTCGGTTTTAAACTCGAACTAGGTACAAAGGTGCTGTCTTCTGCCCCTGAACCTAAATACAGCGTGCCCCTTCCCCCGTGTACCCCTGGTAAACTCACCGTTAAATTTAATCGACAAAATTGAGAGCTTGAGTGAATAATTGATTAACACAATCAAACTCCACATAATAACACTTGACATTAGTCTGTCCCAAAAAAATTACTTCGATTATTAAGTAGTTTCTTGAGATTGTAGGAGGGCATTATGAGTTTTCCTATCGTGCTTGGTGCATCTAAGGGAAAAAAATCATCCTATCAATCCCTCTATTGCTTATTTTTCTATGTAGTTTGTGTCGACCTTATCCTCCAAGAGCAGTTCATCTTCTGCCTTAATTCCTCTAAACAATTGGATTGTTTTTTGGGCATGGAGAAAGGGCTCTTTGTTTCAAAGAGTAGAAACATTGGTTTGCCATGGGTGTAAGAGGGTTGGACACCATCTCAACTATTATACCAATCACTCTAGTAAGAAGCATGTGGAACTCTTGATCTATTTGATTGTAGATATGTAGAATTTGGTTATATTGTATATGTTTTGTAAAATAAATTCAATGCAAATTCAGGAGAGNCGATAATTTATTTGCCTTATTGGTATCATTTGGAATAATATTAATGCAATTGTATTTTGCCTTCTTCGATTTCAACTACTAAACCAAACATAAGTCATTTCCTTTTGTGTTTACATAATCATTTTATTCTTCCCCCACTTGATTGGTGATTTTTGTAGAAATAGCTGCTCTGCTTGGCGTTTTTGTTTTTTTTTTGTCCGGTTAATTTGTAAATCCTTAGTTGCATGTGTGGTTGTTCATTGGTTATTAAAAGGATAATAATTTTGTAAATTTGATCATAAAATTTCTTTTGATGCCATAGTGATGATGTTGGTGTTGGGAGACGTAAATAGCATAAACTAATTCAAGAGATCTGAAGCAAAATTTTGAAACACTAGATTTAACGTGAAAAAACACGAGAACGGAGAAAAAATCACAAAGCCACACACACACCAAAAAATTTACTATGCAAAAATGAGTACAGTCATACAAATTACACCACACTCAAGCCTTTTCACAGTGTGAAATACTCATCTCATCTCCTTTGCAAAAGAGATTTTGAAATCTAACACATTTATGTTACTAAAACCAAAACTTTAAATGAAAAACTGCTCAAAGTGGGTTATTGGAGCTGAGGCGCCGCAATGGGGGCATCATGGCGCCGATGGACCGCGGCGTTGCATCTAAGCACCACAATACCGTGCTCGCCGGTTTTAAACTCGAACTAGGTACAAAGGTGCTGTCTTCTGCCACCGAACGTAAATACAGTGTGCCCCTTCCCCCATGTACCCCCGGTAAACTCACCGTTAAATTTAATCGACAAAATTGAGAGCTTGAGTGAATAATTGATTAACACAATCAAACTCCACATAATAACACTTGACATTAGTCTGTCCCAAAAAAATTACTTCGATTATTAAGTAGTTTCTTGAGATTGTAGGAGGGCATTAGAGATTTCCTATCATGCTTGGTGCATCTGAGGGAAAAAAATCATCCTATCAATCCCTCTATTGCTTATTTTTCTATGTAGTTTGTGGCGATCTTATCCTCCAAGAGCAGTTCATTTTCTGCCTTAATTCCTCTAAACAGTTATTGTTTTTTNTGCTTGGTGCATCTAAGGGAAAAAAATCATCCTATCAATCCCTCTATTGCTTATTTTTCTATGTAGTTTGTGGCGACCTTATCCTCCATGAGCAGTTCATCTTCTGCCTTAATTCCTCTAAACAGTTGGATTTTTTTGGGGCATGGAGAAAGGGCACTTTGTTTCAAAGAGTAGAAACATTGGTTTGCCATGGGTGTAAGAGGGTTGGACACCATCTCAACTCTTATACCAATCACTCTAGTAAGAAGCATGTGGAACTCTTGGTCTATTTGATTGTAGATATGTAGAATTTGGTTATATTATATATGTTTTGTAAAATAAATTCAATGCAAATTCAGGAGAGCTTTTTTATTTTTTTATTTTGATTATTAAAAGCATGAACATTACTTTTTATTCTTTTGTTTTACATTTTTTTAAGGCACAACAACATTAGGTGGGCTTATTGGCAATGGCGGATGGAATCAGAGGTCTGATGATGTGCTGGCATGGGGTGTCATCATGGGGTACAAGAGGTTAAAGTTGTCCCAAACAACACGATCGTGAGTGCAGGTTGTCGCTGGTGATGAAGTAGTGCTGGTATAGGTGCGGGGTGGTGTCAATGCAATGTAGAATGTTTGGATGTCTTGTGTGATTTCTGAATGGGCTGAAAGCTTGCGAATTCTAAGTCATTCCAAATTCAACTTATTTGAGCAAATTCAGAATAAATTGGAAATAACTTATTAGGAGATTTCAAATTCTTTTATCAAATTACTTTGCATTTTTTTTTCAACTAAACATTTGACATTTCANGATTTCAAATTCTTTTATCAAATTACTTTGCATTTTTTTTTCAACTAAACATTTGACATTTCATTTTTTTTTTTTTGCATTTAAATTACTCTACACTTTTAATACATCCAATTAAATAACTTTTTTATCATCTAACGATTCTATTCTCATTAAAAACTTCCATCTCATTGGTATGGCTTCCTTTGCATTTTAGATATTAATGTTCTTAGTAACGAGCTTTCAACAACTATTAAATAGCATTGGGATCAAACTTTAACTCGAGATGTTGCATTGATGTACGTTGGCCTTCTTTGTTGATGCGTTGAATGCAAAACTAGCATGCAAAGATAAAAAGTAATGCAAAACCTTTAGATACTTGCGCAAACTTTGGAAAGTGTTTAGCTTATTTGATCACTAGTATGAGTTTGAAGAACTAACAAACAAAATGATGGTGCTTGCAAGAAATTATGCTACCTGATGTAGGATTTCTAGCCTGATGACGTTAAGGAAACAATGAATATTCCAAAAAGGATCTGTCAAGAAGTTAATAATTTTAGTGAGAAGGCTGGTTAACTTGAAGATGATCTTTACAAATTGTTTTACAATGTGAAGCTCCTCTCCATTTCTCAGAAGTACTTCTCAAAGGGTCTTGTCGCTCATACTCAGAGGGATTCTTTAATTGATGGAAGAGAACACATTTGCAATGTGACTCAATATTTCATTCTAAATAATTTCTTATTACATGAAGCCAAGATTAATTCATATAGACTTGTGCATGTGAATAGGGAGAAAGGTGTTGGATCAAGAGTTTTGGTGAATTTCAAAGGTTTTCAAATTTTTTGAAGTAAAAATCATGAAGAGAGGATTGTTCTAAAGCTTCCAAATTGTTCAAGATTTAGATTTGAACAAATAAAAGTAAGCGGAATTTAACGTGTCTTGGGTGAGATAGAATGACGTGAGCCAAAGTGATGTGGTGAGCAACTGATGGGATGATAGTCAATGTTGTCAAATGGGGTCAATGTAATGAGTTAGGCTAAGGCACATACATGGCATCTTGTATGACTCAATTTACCATATAACTTTGAAATTACACTAGAACTTAGAGAACATGTTTATAAATTCAATTATGTAGTTTGAAATATTTGAATAATTCATGACCCATAACACTAGGTTCGTAAACACACGACTCATCATAAATTAAATTATATGAAGGTCTTAGGCTCATAGTGACAGTGATGGTATAGTGATAATGATGATTGTGATGCTTTGCATCATTTGTGTATTATCAAATCAAGGAGATGCTCAACTTATATTGTTGTAAATGGGCCTTGTAGCCTGGTGATTTCTTTTGCATAGTTAAACTAAGGCCTTAAAAAATTGGTGCCACTCTTAAGGTATTNGTACGTTGGCCTTCTTTGTTGATGCGGGTTGAATGCAAAACTAGCATGCAAAGATGAAACGTAATGCAAAACCTTTAGATACTTGTGCAAACTTTGGAAAGTGTTTAGCTTATTTGATCACTAGTATGAGTTTGAAGAACTAACAAACAAAATGATGGTGCTTGCAAGAAATTATGCTACCTGATGTAGGATTTCTAGCCTGATGACGTTAAGGAAACAATGAATATTCCAAAAAGGATCTGTCAAGAAGTTAATAATTTTAGTGAGAAGGCTGGTTAACTTGAAGATGATCTTCACAAATTGTTTTTCAATGTGAAGCTCCCCTCTCTTTCTCTATCTTGTCGCTAATACTCAGAGGGATTCTTTAATTGATGGTAGAGAACACATTTGCAATGTGACTCAATATTTCATTCTAAATAATTTCTTATTACATGAAGCCAAGATTAATTCATATAAACTTGTGCATGTGAAAAGGGAGAAAGGTGTTGGATCAAGAGTTTTGGTGAATTTCAAAGGTTTCCAAATTTTTTGAAGTAAAGATCATGAAGAGAGGATTGTTCTAAAGCTTCCAAATTGTTCGAGATTTAGATTTGAACAAATAAAAGAAAGCGGAATTGAACGTGTCTTGGATGAGATAGAATGACGTGAGCCAAAGTGACGTTGTGAGCAAATGATGGGATGCTAGTCAATGTTGTGAAAAGGGGTCAATGGAATGAGTTAGGCTAAGGCACATACATGACATCTTGTATGACTCAATTTACCATATAACTTTGAAATTACACTAGAACTTAGAGAACATGTTTATAAATTCAATTATGTAGTTTGAAATATTTGAATAATTCATGACCCATAACACTAGGCTCGTAAATACACGACTCATCATAAATTAAATTATATGAAGGTTTTAGGCTCATAGTGACAATGATGATATAGTGATAATGATGAATGTGATGCTTTGCATCATTTGTGTATTATCAAATCAAGGAGATGCTCAACTTATATTATTGTAAATGGGCCTTGTAGCCAGGTGATTTCTTTTGCATAGTTAAACTAAGGCCTTAAAAAATTGGTGCCACTCTTAAGGTATAAGTTGATTGGTATTCCCTTCAACCCTTGGAAGACACCCATCATTTTACGTCTTATATTTGATTTTCATTCCCCTATTCATTTCTACAATCACACTGATGTTAAATCTAATTTTACTATGGCATAAGTTTTTGTTTGTGCTGAAGGATTTATGAACATCTCCTTACACGATGTATGGATCCAAATGAATTTGAATTTTTGGTCAGAAATTTAGATTGTTGGTAACCCTAAATCTATTGAGTGAGGACTTTATCTACTTCTATTCCTTAATCAGTTAATTGGTTAATCGAGATTATCTTTGTAATGCCACAATTTTAAATTCAAACTCTCCCTCTTCTTACAATGTTCTCTAATTCTTTGCTACTAGAAAATTCACTTTTTTGAAGCTCCGTCTATTGAAACTATTTCTACACCTTTTTCAACATTGCTTCTTTTTCTTGGAGATACCATCATCTCATTTATTCTATTCTCATTTTGAGTATCGGTGCTATTTTTCTTTCAATTTTGGTTTATTCTACTATTTTGACTTCCTATGTCATAAATGAATAAACCTGTTATGGTGATAACTTTACAATGGATACTTTTTTTGTTTGTCATGTTTTTTGTGCAACCCTCCTATGCTACCATTGCTACCATTGTGGGGATTTTTGTTATCGTGCCTCCTCTTCATGCTGACTTAATGATTTATAATGTGGACTTAGAAGATTTGATCAAGGGTTTTGTCTTTCCATTATTATTTATCAAGAAGGGTGTTGTGAATCTTTGAGATGATTTAGGCTAACATGAATCTTCTAATTAAGGAAAGCGCATTGGAGCCTAGCTTTGCTCTTGGCATCTAGTTTTTTTTCCGTTCAACTGGATTTGATGAAATGGTTTTCATTTTTGAAGCCAAAAGAAACATTCCACCCTCTTTTTAATGATGCACTTTCATATTATGAAATTCTGGCCTTAGTTTATGATTTTTGGATTATTTCCCCGCCCCCTCTTGGATAATGAATGATTCTACAATTATACTTCTGAGATCATTTCTCAACAAATTTTTCAAGGAAGTTTTTTTCTTTTTATTGATATTGAACCTTGAAATGTTATGGTTAAAGAATGCGTCTTCTCTCTAAAACTTAAGATCGATTATTTTTAAGGATAACTTTTCTCTCTTCTTTTTTCTTGCCAAATTGGTTATATTAAAGCTTGGGAAGTGCTTAGCGTGAAGGCTTCATTTGGTGTTATTCTTTAAGATTGGAATCCAACAACTGATCATATGAAAAATTTCGTCATTGGTCTTTTCTCTAATGTTATTCTAGTGGAGCTTNTTTGTTTTGGAGTCCAAAAGAGGAAACACTAGAGGATGTCACGGATCCGAAGGAGAACTTCGGTGACTTCCCCAGTTATCCTATTATTTGGCTTTAATTTAGAAGAAATCATTTAAATGTTTCTTCCTTCAATT